>JAUELE010147187.1:0-14042 GCA_031471655.1 Diodora aspera
CCCCCCCCCCCCCCCCCCCCCCCCCCCCCCCCCCCCCCCCCCCCCCCCCCCCCCCCCCCCCCCCCCCCCCCCCGCTCAGAGCTGTGTCCGGCAAAGCAATGGGCGTCGGGTCCAGAGGCCTCTACTAAAAATAATATGAAAAGAAGATTCGATTAAGTGCATTCTAACGTATATCTAGAAGCGATAACGCTACAGTTGTACAGTGCGGGGCCATGCCTCAAAGGGGGATCGAGCCGCTAGGGAGGGGTAGTAGTGACGGAGGGAGGGGGGAGGGGGGAGGGAAGCTCGAACCCCTGGATCCGCCACGAATTCTTTACGGAAGCGCAGAAACACATTCTTCAAAGATCTGGCCTTGATATCAAGCCTCTTATTTGCTGCGGGTATGAAATGTTCACACACATACTAATGCACCAGTTCTTCTGTCGTTTATTCAGATTTATAAACTCCACATAACACCATGCACCGACCTTCCTTTCCTTTTCACAAATACATAATAATATATTCGTAATATTGTCCCACATTTTTTTCGTTGCTTTCCTTAATATTTCTGTTGAATGTTCAGCGTGAAAAAGAATCCAGTGTATTTGAACTATCCGCACTTGACAAATTATATATTTGTTTATATTCAAAAACATAAATTCAAACCCTATTGTACATGTTTCATGAGTGTCACAGTGACATTTTTGTTTAGTTTACTATACTTTATTCACTTTGTCAACAAGGCTGGCAACACTAAGGGTGTTTAAAACAAAGAGCATGTTTGCTTGTTACACCTAGCTTTAAAAAGCAGCTTATTAAATATTTTATTGTTTGTGTTTACATGCGTGTTCGTTTACATTGTTATTAGATATAACTCCTGAGCACATGGAAAGAATTTGTTTTTAATATCAATATTCAAATACACACGTTTCTGGGAGGGTAAGGAATGAACAACTTAATGCTTAACATTCCATCATGATATGTCTATTGTATTTATTGAAAATGTCTGAATTTAAGAAAAAATGTTTTTTTAGAGTTTTTCTGCAAGCAACTCTCGAAGACCCAAGGCCACATTTTTAACATTTTTCCTCCAACACGCACACGCACGCGCTCATAGATACTCTGTCTCCCAAAGTCTGCACAGCACCTTGTTTCTAGTGATCCCAAAGTAGACTTATATGCAATAGAAATGATACCAACTTTGATTTCCTTGTGATAAAATGCTGATTATTGTTAATTATGATGCCTTTATATGTTTTGTCCTGCATGATGTGTATGTAGTTGGATGGGTGATCGGCTGGCGTTGAAAGCTCCCAGGCCTTCAAGGGTTCACCCCTGCCTCTCACTGAGACGCTGGCAATGTCAGCGGTGTCACCTTAGGCGAGTGGTTTTACTCGTAACTTTTCTCAGTCCACCCAGCTGAAATTGGGTACCCGGTCGGAATATGATGGTAGTTGTGAAAGTTTACCTTCAGTTCATGCTCAAAGCAGTGAGACAGACATACAGAAAGACTAATTCAGTATATCACCCGCCCATAATACAGCAATTGGTAAATGAGTATTTGCACAAAATAGAATTGAAGTGCCCACTATCTCAGCCCCATAGCAAAGAATGGTGACAATAATTGAATCATACATACACGTGTACATACTAAAGATATCTTGAAAAGTGAGTGATCCAAATCTGTGTTGGTGAACATACAGTATGTAAGCATTAACAGCTGAAGTTGAAGCAATGTCTTTCAGCAGCTACTGATTAGCGCCATAAAGTTACCGACTTCGACTCTTTTTAAGTGACGATGCTACCACCCTAGACTGACTGCGTGTATCTTTAACAGAATATAAATTTATTGAACCGAGCTTTGTTTTACCCTGGCCGGATGGTAATTAACTGTCCCTAGACTTGCAATTTGTATAGACTTGTCAAGTCTTTAAGAAAAATAATTACAGGGTCCGTCAGACAGACTAATTCTCCCCATAAATTCCCGAAATAGTAAAAAATAGAATATAAATATAAATCGACGCTCTTTCAGAAAAGGGAGATTATTCTGTTGGAAAACATCATTAAGTACCCCTGTAACCACCGTGACGATATCGTCCAAAATAATTGACTGGAAGTCACGTTAAACAATAACTAAATAAAAAAAACAAAAAAAAAACACAAAAAAAACAACTATCTAGCAAACGAAAAGTCGCGTATTTTTTATATTTTAATCTCACAAAAATAAAGGGATACGACAAAAATATGTACATATGCAAAAAGAATCAAATAACAACGACCATCCAGTCATAATATAATACATTCCAAAAACTCGGACTACTTTGATAACCGAAGGCAAGCAAAATCCGGACTTGCATGGCCGGTATTTTTGTTCAAGATTTTAGTTGTGAAATAGTGAAATAAACACTTTCAAACATTTTAGTCATTATACAGAATTACTTATATGTTGAAAACAAGAAGATTGAGAGCATATTTTAGCACGTAAGCGCGTGCCGCATGACGTATCAGGGTGGCGATAGTTGGTAGTGAATGTGTTTTCGAAAATAGCATATTATCGGTGATTTGATTTCGACCGACTGTTCAGTAACTAAAGCGAATACAAAATTGATCTATGGGTCAAAACACCGGTATAAGTCTGTACTTTTGTCACATGCACAACACGTTTGAAATTATGTTTAGTTTAGGAACAGTTCAGAAAAACAGGTAAAACCTGGCGACAATAGGTCGCTAATCAGTACCTGTAATAAAAATAAAAATTCAAATTGGTTGTGCTATTTTTATTTTCACACACCCAGCGCTGCTCACGGTCTCTCCTGCCCACCATCAGGAGACGCTAGGCAATTTCTCAGACATGTTACATAATTTTATGGGAGGATCTTTACAGGCTCGCTGGGAGTGTATTGGCGGCAACACACTTCACGCATGAGTGGCTCGTCGTGAGGAGCTAGAAACCGCTACAAGCCTCTAGGTGGTGAGCTGAAGAATCTCGTTAGGGGTTTAATCAGACAGTTTTTGTTCGTAATTGGAGATGAAATAACTGTTTTATGTTAAATGTACAACATCTTCGGTCCAGATTGCATCAAAACATATTTCAATTAAAAGATAAATGGTAGCTGATTTCAGGTATAATTTCTTGTTACGGACGATAATATAAATTTGGAGACAAGAAAGATTTTGTATTGGCGTGTGCTAACATTAGACTGAATCAAATGAACTGATAATCGTTCATTTCTGGGGGTGTTCTGGTATAATCATTTGTCAAGAGTGTATTTTTCTACTTGCATTTCTTGGCAGAAATGTAGAGGGTAATATTGAATCCGCGGTAAGCGCCGTACAAAAATAGTGGTTTAATGGTCCCTTTGAACGCAGCAAAAACATTGTTACAGATCCACAAGCCCTAATGAAGGCTGTTACCGCAGCACTAGTCTTCGTGACATTGAAAAACGCATATATTTACAGCAGAACTTTATATAAGCCTATGCGATTCAACCTTAAAGCAAGTGTAGGACAGTTGTACCACTTTCACTGGAATGACCACGCCTTTGTAACTTAGAAGTCTACATTTCCGTTCTGTAGTGCTGGCGATGGGTACCTTTGACCAACCCAAACAGTGCCAATATAAAAGTATCAATCCATAGAAATGAAAGGCACAACTAGATTACTAGTCTGAAGTACACAAAGTTTTAATAAACAATCATGATTGAATTCAAAGTAATGGTCCAATAACAAAGGATACTATGAAATGAAATGGTCTAAGTCCAAATTGTTGCCTAAGAAACTGAAAATTAAACAATTTGACATAATTCCAAGTAGTAAAAGCCAAAAGAAGGCCACTAGCCTGATGTACCTACAAATCTCTCATAGTTTTCGCGTGAGTGAGTGAGTTGTTTGGGATATTACGTGGTTTTCGGCAATCTTTCAGCAACATCACCACGGTCTCAACAACATCACATCGGTGTCGAGGCTCCTATCTCTCCGGTTTGAAAGAGAGTTACCCGGGCGGGACTCGAACCACAACCGCCACGGCTGGCATATTGCTGGGTCGACGCGTTAGCCACTGGGCCTCCCGGGCTCCCTCATAGTTTTCGAAATCTGCCCCGAAAATGATTTGAGCTAGTCACAAGATAAGTTCTATTGTGTATTTCCATGGAAACAGAAAAATCAACAAACTCTTCAAAACAAGTAGAAGATATTGAGATTGTAAGGTCAATAACAAACTAATTATAATAATTATTGATCCCAAACTAATTGTATCTTTACGAAGAAGGAATTTAGTAAACAATTCACCCGGTATTTCATTACCTAAACAGTTTTTTCTTGCTGTCATGGTCCGTGAAAGAAGGAATTGGTTAGAAATGGAAACTGAAAGTTAACATTTTTGCGTCAATTGTCCGTAATGGCCCCGTTA
Source organism: Diodora aspera (assembly GCA_031471655.1). Classification (NCBI taxonomy): domain Eukaryota; kingdom Metazoa; phylum Mollusca; class Gastropoda; order Lepetellida; family Fissurellidae; genus Diodora; species Diodora aspera. Next base: position 4,388 of record JAUELE010147187.1, read on the forward strand.
TTGGCCCAACACTAATTGATTCGTTGAGGCATCATACGTATGAGTCTACCTGTGGTCATTTCATGTGCCGGTTTTCCGTCGGTTATGCTGCTGCACCACCGGAAGCACAAAGGACAAACCACGGTTGTCCTACAGTTTGTCACAGTCTCTCACTGGGATACAACTGTAGCATATCCGTGGTCTATCCGTCGCTTTTAGTTGCCTGACCACGGTTAATGCCTGATCGACTACGATTGTGTTCCGATATCTGAACCATGGGTTTTAGGTGTCCCCAACCGTGAAAATGTGACCTGTACATTAGCCAGACAATGCATGCCCTAGGTATACCTTGTGCAAATGCCGTCTTCCAGCAAGCTAATGTGACCTACAGTCGTGAATAAAACCTGTTTAAAATAACATTTGCTTTTGAACAAAACGATACGCTGACTCATGATCGAGTAAGGCTGGCCGATAGGAGATACCGTTGTGTACAGCTGATTCTTGTCTATTACATGGACATGCAGGTGATGACTTTGCATACAGCTGAATCTGACTGATCCAAAGTCAACTACTGACTTACTGTGTGCAGATTGAACATATTACAGTCTTGTACAGTACAGGGCAGATATATCAGAAATTAGACATTGATATATTTCAAATCCATTAAACATCACAGTAGTTTGGTTAGTCTGTCTCACAGACGCTGAATAACTAATTTTATCCAATGCCAGCCTAATACTGTGAGCCCACACCCTTCAGTTTAGCAAGTCTAGATAAAACCAAATTCAGCTTGTCTCTGGGCTGCTTTAGAATTAAAAAACAATATTACAGTTTACAGACACCACTGGTGTCTATCAGTTCAGTTGTTCCAGTAGCAGTCTCTATAAAGTAGTTACCAACGCGAGCAGTGCACAAGTAACAGTGAGTATAATCTCTGTGACTTACAAAAGAAAAAATTATCATAACTTTACTTTTATACTTTTCTTGTACATGTAAATAATGATTTGGTGTGGACACTGGCACATGGGGTTCGAATCACTGATTATGAAAAACAAATGAAAATTAGTTTTGTTAAATTTTCTAGTCATTTTCCCGATTATAATTTAGAGTATTGTATCCAAGGAGTACGAAAATACAAAATGGGCTTATTTCGCTCAACTCATTTCATTTCTGGGTAATGTTAGGCAAAAATCATGAAAATGATTAGAAATCTCAGCAAAATATAGTTTCCAATTTTTTCATAAATATACTGATCAATCGGTGATTCGAAACCCTGTGGAAACTGGTGTCGCTAATAAACGTAGTGTAAGGTTCGACACCGAAGCCTTGCTAAGGAGTAAATTAGTACGTTGTTTTTTTTAGATCTCCGTGAGTGACGGAATGGTAGATATATATGGTTCTTTAAATAACCCGACACCAAGTAAATCCGTGAATCAATTTTCGAGGTGAGCATTTCTATTTAAATTTCATTGCGATACATTATTACGCTCTGTACACATTTTGCAATGTAATGTTTGGGATAACTTAATGTGTTGTTCTCAAGATCTGCATAAAATCATCACGAAATGCGATAGCGATGGAAATGTTTTCTAATCCACCTGTTGGACAAAATATAATACAATTATCGAAAACTTTCTCTTGTTCACGTGTAATGCTGATTCCCGGACACTGTAGTAAATTACCCGAACATGTCTTCTCTAATTACAAATATTTAATAAGCTTAACCTGGTAACAAGTTTGCTTTTACTAAATATATCAATGAATACGTCCCACAAAAATACCGAACTTAAAGCTCCAATGTATGTCTTTGACTACTTTAGTAAAGCTGTGAGCCTTCATACCTCGGCTGTGTTGCTCATCCAGGAACCAACGGCAGTTTATCTAAACATCACATCAGTAGGACCACCAAATGGCTGTGTTGGGACCTATACCATAAAGGTTGGCACAGTAGAAGCAGTTAAAGCCAGTAAGTGTTTGCGGTCTTCTAACCATGGCATACACTACTCAAAGTTATTGGCGGCGTGTTTTTTAACTGTTTATGTCATTATATTAATAAAAGAAAATGGAAACAAAAGTTAATAACTGCAATTTCCGTGTCTTGAAAAGTATTTTATTAATTTACCTGCCATGAAACGTTCGTATTTGCTAAATGTCTTTGGCAAGTACATATTTGTCATCCAATTTCTGTTGTTTATTGGTTAATCGTTTCTTTAAGATTTTAACAGTGAGCGTAAGTTAAAGCTTCTTACTTATGTGAATGAACCTTCACTGGGCCAGTTTAATAATTGTGTTACATTTGAAGCCTTACGTCATTGGGGAAAAATAATATGATGTGTAATTTAGATTGAATTGAATCAGAGTCAGTGGTCCTTACAAGTTCCTAATATTTGTACAGTCCTTTAAAAATGTTTAAATGTTAACATCATATATCAGTATGACCCATATGCAATCTGCGCAACACAGACGATGTACTAATCACTTTCATACAGACGTTTATTGTGTAGTATTGGTATTGTAGATACTTGTGTAACATGCGTCAAACAGCATTCATCGAGGTCGTGTCCAGTGGCAGAAATCTATAAACACCTATATACGATGCTGCAGCCGCCGTGTATGTATGCATTTCTTGTTTTTACGTGTTTAAATTGAATGTATTTGTTGGTGACAAGGGAATACATTTATTGACAATAGTTGAAAAATTGTGTACTCAATGAAGTGTAAAAGTTTTATTGACAAAAACGATATTATAATGAGTTTCAGTGTAAAGTTAACTGTGTTGTTAACTGTTAACTTGTCTTTATTCGTAGACAACAAGAAAATGTAATGTTTCGGAAAAAAACATTACAACAATCTCATATAGACAGCCGATTCGGTGAGTAATAAACTCGAATATGTTTAAAATAGGTTTGGTTGAAAATGTTTCTCCTGGGAACTATTTTCAACCTCATGGTAACTGCGCGTGCACGTTCGATAAAATAATTATCACGGATACAGCTTTAATTATGATTGAGTTCTGACAGAACGGTATATTTTGTTTTTCCAGATTCAATTATTAACCCTTGCCAACTGGGGATGGCTGAGATCAAGTCACATCCTTTAGACCAGATCAGATTCCTCATCTGTGATACCAAGGGGACACTGTATGTTTTTCAATGTCCCCCACATCAAGTGTACAACGTCAGAGACTGCATACCAGGAGAACCATCGACCACGACCGGCGAACCATCGACCACGACCTATACTCGGCCAACAACAACAACAACAACAACAAAGGCCTTTCCAAATCCATGCACTAACCAGAACATAGCATCTGGGAACCATTTCTTTCCGTACCCTTTGGATAAAAGTAAATATATAGAATGTAGAGGGCTTGGTTTTCTTTTCACAATCAAATCATGTGGGTACGGGCGAATATGGGCTCAGCAGCATCTAACTTGCATATTTGAGCACCCTGTTATTAACTCGAGTTTGCACATCTTTGATAACATTACAAATCCCTGTCCCACAACACTGAAACAGGGAACACTGACTTTCTACCCTCACCCCTTCGATGCACGTAGGTTCATACAGTGTGATCAGTATGGCAATGCCTTCGAGAAGACGTGTGCAAAAGGAGAGGTGTGGCATGAGGACATTCGGCAGTGTGTCCACAGCGGTTTAATTATAGGGTAACGGTTGTTAAAGCCATCGGGTTGTAGCTCCGAGCGTGCCAGTTTTACGGAATTAGGTCATTGGCATCATCAATGATGAAATGTACAAACGGATTTTTAGAAGTGAGAAAGAAACCCGATGCTTAATATTTAAAATGATTTGAAAATAAAAGAATTTATTTTAGCACATCTTCCCTTTTGTTTGAAGACAACGAATAGTCTGCGTTGATATTTCTTCATGCATTACCTTTCATTAATTTTGAAAATGAATTTATTTATTTATTTACTACAATGCGACGACATCTCAACAGTGACAAGATGTTGTACAATTTGCTTGGTGTTTTCAAATACAACAAGAACGTATCATCCATGCTTTTGTTGTCTGCATCATACACGAGGTTTTGTGATTATAAAGTGCTATAACATGTGCAAAAATAAAGCCGCTTTCATGTGTGCAAACGTTTTGTCTTAATTCTTACTATCCATTTCTTATTAGAAAGATTCAGAATGTTCAGCGTCGGGGAAAATGAATACTTTCGTTGTTGTGTACGAAAGTCACGCGATAATCAGTCCAGAAAAGGACTTTGGTTCAAATCATGTTTTACTTTGCAAGGGCAATATTTCTGCCATAACCCAACGTGATATGAAACGTGCACATCGAGGGAAACCAGTCAATAAAAGAGATCGATAGAGAGCGTGAAAGCAAAGATCCTAATTTGAGTCGCCTTATACGACACACATTGGGTTACTGAGGCCCTATTCTATCCCAGTGACACCACGTCACTCCCTGAAAGCCCCACGGGGTCCCAGGCAAAGGAATTTGGTAGTTAGGTTCCAAACTCAATGTATGGCAGACATCCTTGTCGAAAGCTATAACAATTTTCGAGCCCCTTGATCTTGAAGTCGCATCGATCTTGAAGCACAGAGGTTTACTGAACAAAATGTTTACCCTGCATCCCCTGGAGTCCCGTCTAGCACCTTCTGCTGAACCGTTGTGACATCAGCGAGCATCGTTTTACAAAGACATGCAGGTGAAAGTACGTGTTTGCTGAAAACAGGCAACACTGCATTAATATACAGTGATATGTCTTGTCCGAGCGCAATCAACAAAGGTCTTCCTTTTACTTACGTATCTCCAGGGTAGCCAGCGCGTTTAAAATTCAATAAATGAACGACGACTACGTAAGGTTAATAATAGGTATTTTGATGTATTACACTTCAAATGTTAATTTTGTACACTGGACTTAACATGTTTCGAAAGAATGATGTAGTGTGCAAATGCTTTTCACTCTGTGAGATTTACGATACATCATCAAATTGGAATTAGCGCACGGGACGGTAAAAACGTTTTAGGTTTCTTAACCAAAGCCATAAAGAATGTTGCAAGTATTAAATGATTTCTGAGGAATGACACTAGAGCACGAATCAAGTACATCACTACTGAACATTTGAAACCAATGTTATCATGTTGGTACAAGCAAACCAGGAACGGTACTCAAAAGACAGCAAATGAAGCGTTTGCATTTGCTATAATAGCCTCTAAGCCAATCGCGTAAAACGTAAATTTGCACCAGATCAAAACTTGCAGAAGCCAGACACAGTGTACTTTGTATCGTTTCAATTAAATTGTGATACTTATAATTATTTATATTCTGACAGATATTTCTTCTCAAGACGCTTGGTTGAAGAGCTCCGTTGTTATCGGGAAGTCACATTTTGCCAGCGTTAGGTCCAGACTCTTTGTTACCGAAGACGAAAGGCTTACACTGTAAATATTTACACCACACACTTCCCTGACTTCAGCAGATTGTTTCATTACATACTGCCATCCCCTTGTAAGAGACAGCATCTGCTTCGAGATTTCTGCATGCATTGTTAAATTGTATTAATGTTCACAATCACCTTCGTTACGAATTTTTAAAACTGTTATTAAAACTTAAGTAAATTGCGTAATCCGTATCTTTATGGCAAGTGTTATGCTGTGGTGTGTTTTTTAAAAAAAAACCCAACCCTTTGTGAGCGTGTCAGTTATAATCACTCCTGCTAGATTGCGACACGCATACACAGCGGATGAACGTATATACGTGCACCCTCATGCTGGTCCTTCTGTGCATGTGTTCAAGATGTACATGTATATAATTATGTGAAGGTTTTTGGTATAAAGGTTATACATACTCGTGATGCGTTTCTTGTGGGTGTGCATGAAGGGGTACCCATTAATACATGTGATTGTAAGCAATGAAACGACAAAACATATATTCTTTAGTACTTTAATAATTAAATATAATAAGTGTCGCACTCTGCCTACCCAGCCTGGTATCCATCTGGACTTTTCTCTGTATCAATACACCCAACTATCCGTTGATCTTTTTTAACAACCTCCTTATAGTCTATGTAGTCAGTCACTAACATGTTATCTATCTATTCATCCATCATGTAAGTATCAACCAACCCCATCGGCATATCTACGTAATATATGTCTGGGTGTTTCCACATGTATTTATTTGCCGTCCTTCCCGGTTGTATTTATATCTATCTATTTGGTATTTTGATCCAAACAAACAGATCTACACGTACCTATTTACCAACGTTAAAGGAACATTATCAAAGATGCAGATACGCATCTTTCTGTTCATCTAGTAATATAATTGTTTCCGATTTTTACGAAAAGATTTCACACTAATTAAGGCGATAAAGAAACGGGATTTTCGGTCTTCGTCTAACGCTAAAAAAGATTGCAAGCAAATATGGAACTGGCTAAAACGGCGATACGACATAACGGTGACATGCGATTGGACGAAAAGGTCACATTTAGGCGAAACGGGGATAGATATTTGGTCGAAACGGTGACACTTTTTTGACACAACGGTGACAACAAACGATAAATATACATGAATATCCATCGATCTTTACACCGAATTGTCCCTAGATTTCGGCAAGTTTGGCGTGTCAACGTTTTTCTTGTCGTCGTTTTAGCTATAACCCATAAAACGAGGACGTCAGCAAAATGAAGAACATTTAGAAGTAATTCTCGTATTCGAGTAAGTAAACGTTTCGCCGAATAAAATGTAGTTAATCGTCCATTATTTTCATTAGGATTTCGCCCTTATTTAAGTGATATTTCGTTGTTCTATTCAGACCGATTTGAACGTTTATTTCAGTTTTTGTTCGGTATTGGAGATGCAATTTTGATCATGCCCCTTTAAGGTATCACTAACGTCATGTGCCAATGTATCTGTGTATCTACATGTACATACCTATCGAGTTACACATCCATCTGAAGAGAGATAGAGATAGCGAGAGCGAGAGAGAGAGAGAGAGAGAGAGAGAGCACATGGTCAGTGGGAAAGTAAGCCTGCGAAAACTTAAAATCGAATGTCACCAGTAGTTATCTTCCCAGCACTGAAGGTATTTTAAGTGTCCTTTGTCCCTAATCTATAGTTTGGTGTATCTCCAAGCTCCACTCTTGGTGGTGTAGCAAAACACAAGGGTGTGTCCCCAAACAATGATAAATGTAATACTACCGACAATCACAAACGGGTGTCTACTGCCGCCGATAGTAATTTACATTAAACCTCTATGACCTGCAAGAATATCGGTTTCAAGTTCAGAACAGACAAATGCAGATCTTAATATTTCTTTGCGCCTTAATAGTGACTTTGTCTGGCACTAAAGCCCAAGATCAAACCCAGGTGCCCGATGCTCATGGGTCAGAGGTAGTGGATGCTGTGGTCAACAGTATCCGCGAGTCGTGTCTTTTCCCGGACTTTAAACTGTTCCTCCGGCGTCTAGCATACGTGTCCACCCATGATGGAGAAAATCCTAGAACTTATAGGCCTGGCTTTGATGGAGGAATATGGCAGGTAAGAGATCGTTGACACCTACTTTTTGAATGTATAATACTAAAGAGTAAGACTCATTGTCCGCTTTTGTTAACTTCCAAAATGATCTTAGATCTGTATGGGATTAGATCGAGAGCATTGCTGGAGATATGACCGAAAGAGCATACGAATGTTATTATATACGGGATTATCTTTATACTATGAAATGATATCCATTTAAAAGCTTAAATCCATAAGTACCCCACGCGTTGATACAAGGATGATGACGCTGTGGGATATTACAGATGTTTAATGTTATGTTCACTGCAAAATGACACAATTTACATACCCGGCACATATATAACATCAGATATAAAATTAAAGTATTACGTTTAATAGGATAAAGAGTATAATTATTTATATTGGGCTTGAAGAGAAAATATTTGTCTCACGGAGTGAGAATTATTTCAATAACGAGCTTTATAGTCAAACGAATGACGACTGTGACTGATGAATAATCGGAAATTGTAAATTAGGTACCGTACGCGTTACGCAACGACTAGACGTCTAATATGTAGCTGATACTATTGTAGTGTTTTCTGAACCCGGAGTATAACATCTTCCTTCCCTTTAAATAGGTGTACCCTTATTCGACTAATTCTTTCTTTTTTTCTACAGGTGGATGAACACATGTTCAAGGTGATCAACGAGTCCTTGAAAGCCAAGAGTTTATATCAGAGCATACTGACCAAGTTCAGTATCGACTGGTCGCGGGTTCAATGGTTCCAACTCCGTAAACCTCTGTATTCAGGACTGGCATCGGCTTTGTTCCTGCATTCACTGCAACAAGAGGTGCCTAGATCTGCCACCGACCAGGCAAGATTTTATGCAACTTACTTCAACAACAGTACAATTTCAGCATCAACATTTATCGAGCGAACGAAACGTTTGAATTTTGGTAAGTTTGTACACTGCGAAAGTTTACGATAACCTTACTTTAGGGTCGAATATATATGAACCTTCTACATTTTCTACATATATATATATATTAGAAAACGTAGAAGGTTCATATATATTCGACCCTAAAGTATATATATATATATAACACTGGCAAAGTCAACCTAATGAATGTTTAGCACAAATCCTAGTTATCGTCAGGGACAGATTTTGTGGAACATCTAAGATTGCGGTTATATTGCTGCCAATTAAGACAGTTACCACCGTATGTTGTGTTCCTCTTTTGCGTATTCAGACTTGATACGTACGACTCTTATTCTGGAGGTCCCTTATTAAAACTTTAGTTCAGATTATCCAGAAAAGGAAATTATATACGCTAAGAGAAGATACAATACTGCCTCAGTGTGTATCTTGTCAAAGTATTTATATTTTAAAAGTAAAAATATATTTCTGAAATTCTGCAGTGCCATATGCTTACGCTTGTTCATGTTGATCTTAAAGTCGACTCTGCTATGGTGTTGCTATGTTGTTGGTTCACTGACTATGTGTTGCAGTGTGTCAGCGTACGGATCTAGATTTGGCATTCATAGTGGACGCCTCTTCAAGCCTCTCGCCTGAAGGTTTCAAGAAGGCAAAGGACTTCGCTCATAAAATTGTTCAGGACTTCAAAATCGGAGCTGAATTTGTTCGCGTTGCCTTTGTAACATTCAGCACGGGTTACAAATCCGAGTTCGACTTCAATGCCCACCTTGATAAACCGAGTCTACTTCAAGCTGTTGATGGCGTTCGAAAGGCAGAAGGCAAAACTGATACAGATCTGGCCTTGGACTTCGCTACAGAGAAACTCTTCACGTCTTCAATGGGATCCCGAGACGGGAGTTCCAAGGTTATTTTGCTCATAACAGATGGAAAGTCGAGTCACAAGTACAGGACTATACCAGCCGCACTCCGAGCCCGACACAAAGGAATTGTCATATTCGCCATTGGTGTCGGAAGTGACGTTGACAGACAGGAACTTGTCAGCGTGGCAAACAGTCCCCAGTGCACACATGTCATACAGCTGGAGAAATACTCGGACTTGGACTCGTTTGTTGATCAGATGCAGCAGGTGTCCTGTCGAGGTAGGTAGGTAGCGGTGTAGCGTATGGTCACCCTCGGAGTTAGGAGTTAGTGTCTTTCTGTCCCTAAATAGTACCCGCTCTCGCCATTAAAACCGAAAGAGAAAAAAAGGACAACAATCGATGTTCA
>JAUELE010147408.1:0-17807 GCA_031471655.1 Diodora aspera
GTGGGGGAGAGGGGGGGGGGTGTTTCTGGAGGATGCCCCTACAAAATTTAGAAAAATTAACAAGCAGAATGGTGCAATCTCTGCCCATTTCACGAGTTTTCATAATAATTTTGGGGTTGATTTGGTGCTTTCATATCAAAATGAATTCAAAAGAGCGACCGGGGTGGGGTGGCAGGTGTCCACAGAGCCTCCCGGATCCGCGTCTGTCCACTGAGTACTAGTATACCTGAATATAGATATAGGTTTCAGACTTGGTCGCGTGCATCCCTCTGAGCCTCTCATGCATATACTGTATATACATGTATATGAGTGGATTATGATGCATGTATATGCTTCACGCATGATATACGACCCACTCTGTAGCATGATTACACACACACATACAAAATGTATTGATGTACATACATTATAAGTGTTTCAGTCGCACGCCTAAATTGAACTTTGGCTCAAAATAGTTCATTCACTTGTGTTTCTTATCATTGTCGAATAATATATAGAACTGTACACATGTTGTCGGTAAAATACGTGAAACAGATTCCAGTGGCCAACCACACTATATACAGATTCACGCACAATTACATCCAAATTGTCGAGTTCTTATTTTCATGTCGTATAATTCAGATTCTCATGCATTGTAATGTCTTGTGACATATCTCAAACATTTATGTTGTATGATTTTATTGTCATCCTTTTATCGGCTCGTATCTGATGTGCTTTGGGCGAAACATGGCGCCGATATCATCGCATCTGAAGATCTCACTGTTGTATCCTAGGGGCAAGCGGAAATGTTCTAAATGCTTTTAATATATCAGTGTCATGTGTCGCGAAACTGGTGACGCAATGCTGCCAAATATGGCACGCGGACTATTTTAACTGCAACTTAGTTGCTCCAATTTTTGGGAGTTAGTTATCGCTCGAACTGTGTCAACACATCGAAGGAATCTGCAACCAATGTTGATTATGACAAACGTGTTGCTATCACATTCAGTTTATCTTCGTCAGCGGCATGGCCCGCCTGATTAATTGGCCGCCCTGTTTACTCTTCGACACCACAAACTGTGGACGGCAGGTAGAAAAAAGTACGACAGGTATGTCACCTGGCTTTCTGTTCCCAGCTGACGAAGAACGTTGCTCGCCTTTGATTGGTCCGTCGCTCCTATCCATCATTCGTGTGGGCGGAGCTTCGCAGCCACGGCTGAGTGGTCGCGCCTGTCCACCTCGCTGCAGGTGTCCGCGAGGTCAGTAAAGATGAGCCTGTTGTATATGGACCAACGTAAATGAGATATTATAACGAGGAAAAGAATGGAAAGTGGACATTGATATGAGCGACACACAAAGACATGTTCAATAACATGACATGTTTATTGTGGGAAGGGAAACCCTCGTTCTGGGGCCGACATCAGCAGAATATTAATATATCGGACTCAAGCTGGGCATGTTTTTCTATACATACAACCATTATTTTATACAAGCTTTTTATCTGACATGAAATATTCAAACCGTGTACGATGGGTCAGCTATCAATAAATCCCCGTGTATTTTAGTGGATATAAAAAGTTAACTATTTTAATTAACATTCATTTGCTTTATAAATCAGGTTTTTAACAGTATGTAAGTCACTCATCAAATTTGAGTCTGTATTTTAAAAAAAGGCTTTAATGAAAACACTAAAAACACTAATATCAGCAGTCAGCGCCTGTGCATGGTCGTTTTTTTAAAGTTTACCTTATATATGTTTAAAAGAACACAGAATACTTTCGAAACAACTGATAAATGATGTGTCAGGCTATGTAATGATTTTAGAAACACTCAAAGAACACGAACATACGCGGGTTCCATCATTGAAACATTTTCACATCTTTCTTCACACAAAATTTCAAAGCGTTTGTTTGTCACCTGTGATATATATATCGTTTGCAGTCCCGTTTGTCAAAAACATTTGAAATAACTGCAGCAAATCTATGCATGAAACAGATAACGTTGGATGAGTAATTTAAACCCAGAAACGTTGCATTAAAAAGTAGGCGTGGTTTATTGACAGACTACCTGGCAACAGGGCGCTTCGGACCGTTCCGCTCGTTCCGCTTGTCAATCACAGTTCGTGGGCGGAGCATTGTGACGTCACAGACTTGCACGCACTCGCTACCGTCGGAGAAGTTGAGTGAGAAGTAGGGAAATGTTTTACTAAGGAACGACCTTTGTGTTTGAATCAGTTCTGTTTAACAAGCATGGATACTAAATGGAATATGACTCTGACGTAAGTAAGGATGTGTACATCAAAATGTAAAAGTGTCCGTTGTTTAGAAGGCCGAGGTTCGATAAGGTGTGATCACACTCACAGTGTGGTCGGTTGATTGAAGTTGGTGACACAGGTTTAGTGACAACGACAGGCAGCGGACGAAAACACCTGAGCTTCGTGCGTCTTACAATAACAGTGTATACGTCCACTATGTGCACGATAGGACCTTGTTGTGTCCAGGAAGCAATCGAGTGATGGCTGATTGGGAAATGAAGAGTGTGTTTGGAGATTATAAAGGAAATTATCTACCTTGAGCTCAGGTGAACGAAGCTCGCTGGACCCGTGCCGCCGGTGGGAAAACATGGCTCCATTGAAAACATGTCCCGATCAACCTGCCTCCAGAGCACACGTAATTTGCATCATAATTCTACAATTTCTGGTTCAGTTTTCTCAAGGACAGGGTCCTGGTGATTACCAATACAGTATACAGGAAGAGCGTCCGGCAGGTACGCTAATAGGTCGGATTTATATATCACCTGGATACACGTACAGTCTCGGTACATCCTCACTGTACGTGACACTTGAACGAACAACAGGTAACATTAAAACCAAGGTGAAAATAAACCGAGAGGATCTACGAAAAGATTGGCGCGATGAAATCAAATTGTTTGTTATTGCGTCGCATCCAAATCTTCCTACCAAACCTTTAGAAGTGTCTGTTGATGTGTTGGACATCAACGATAATAATCCTACATTTCAAGAAAAAATATTCAAAATGTCAATTCCAGAAAATTCTCCGACAACTTTTCAACAATTCATTATCACTGCCACTGATGCAGATAAAGGAGAAAATGGCACAATTTCAAATTACGCCATCATTTCAGGAAATGAAGACAATAAATTTCGATTAATTGAACCATCGTCGATAACACCGCTGATGTATTTAGGGGTTCAAGGAAATTTAGACAGAGAAAATAAGGATTTTTATCGACTGAATATATCGGCAACTGACAGTGGTAACCCATCTTTGCTAGGATATTTACAAGTTGACATTACAATCACGGATACCAATGATAATAGCCCTACATTCAATCCAAGTGAGTTTGAAACCAAGATCAATGAGAGTTCTCCTATCGACACATCAGTAGCCACTGTTCATGCCACTGACGCTGATATGGGATTAAATTCTGAAATAACCTATCAAATAAATGACATTAATAATGACCAGTTTAAAATTGAAGAAAGAACTGGTGTCATAAGAACATTGAAAACGCCATTGTATTGCCACAGAGTTTGTGCCAGATCTTTGAGATCATGTGATCCTAATAGCTGCCCAATCACTGTTGAAGCAAGGGATCGAGGTTCACCTTCATTAATAGGACGAGCTTACGTTACAATAATCATTAACGACGAAAATGATCATGATCCAGTAATATCCTTCACTCATGTTCCCGACAGAAGCAAAGAATTTTCAACTGTTGATGAAAATGTCAAGCCTGGTATTCAGGTGGCGTCTATACGGGTAATTGATAAGGATTCTGGTGAGAACGGTAAAACAAGTGCCACAATTATCGGCGGGAATGAACTCGGACATTTTCGACTTACTACTCTTCCTGTGCCAGGAGCATCGAGTTTGAATCTTGTTCAGGTGGTAGGAGATTTAGATCGAGAGAGGGTTAGTCTTTATAACCTGACTGTAAGAGCAGTGGATCATGGTTATCCTCAACGTAGTGCAACATCTCATCTCATTATTTATGTAAGTGATGCAAATGATCACGCACCTGCATTCGTGAAACAGCAATACCGGGTGAAGATGAGTGAACTGGAACTGCCTGGGAGTCGAGTCGAGAGTGTCACGGCAACAGACGAAGATTCCGGAGACAACTCTGCCCTCTCCTACTCCATCATATCCGGAAATGAGTTGAACTGGTTCCAGATTGATTCTGCTACTGGTTTGGTGACCACTAGGGCCAAACTTGACCATGAGACCACCAGCTTGGTTGTAATGAATATCTCTGCTGAAGATGGTGGTGCATTGTCTTTCAGGAATTTTACTACTCTTACTGTTGAGATCCTTGATGAAAATGACATGAAACCAACATTCAAGAAGGTGGAGCAGACAATCAGTATTTCTGAGGATTTCCAAATTGGAAATGACATCCTTTCTTTGACAGCAGTTGACAATGACGAGGGAATGAATGGAACTGTAAGATACGAGTTTCATCCCAGTGTAGTGAGAAGTTATCCAAACACCTTCTACATGAACAAAATCAGTGGTCGACTTCAGACAGCGAAGAGTCTGGACAGGGAGAGCATTCCCCAGTACATTGTCAAGGTCATAGCCAAAGATGGTGGTATTCTTCCTCTTTTCTCCACAGCAACAGTCATCATCAACATTGATGACATGAATGACAATTCTCCTATCTTCAGCCCTCACCAATACTTTGCCAGTGTTCTTGAAAACCAGCCAGAAGGTTCAAACGTGCTGCAGGTAACAGCATACGATCTAGATGATGGTGCAAATGCTCGAATCACTTACAGTTTCTATGGAGACAGTTACAATAGTTTTTCTATTAGTTCTTCCAGCGGATGGATCAGAACCACTAAAAAACTGGACAAGACCCAACAACAACCCTATATACTCACTGTCCGGGCAAAGGATGATGGTGGAAAAGTAGCCGTTGTTGATGCAAGAGTTGAAGTAACTGTTGCTGCATTGAATGATGTTGCTCCCATATTTCAGGCTCAGAGTTATGTGTTTTCTGTTGCTGAAGATGGTGACAATCAGATTCCAGGTATTGGGAAGAGCGTGGGAAGAGTTGCTGCCACTTCACCTGATGGACTGTCGCCCACTTATGCCATCATTGGTGGGGACCCTTTTGGCGTTTTCAGCATCGACAGGAAGGCAGGATTGATCACAACAGTAAAGAATGTTGACCGAGAAATCCAAGCAGAGTATGATCTCCATGTCATTGCTAGAGGCCGATCTAAGTACAGGGACATGCTGGTAAAAGTAGAAGTCACGGACATAAATGACAACTCACCTATGTTTGTGGACAAGGACTTGGAAATCTCTATACCTGAAAACTGGCCAGTTGGAAGAAATATTTACTATGCAGAAGCCAGGGATGCTGATTTTGGACCCAATGCTAGACTGTCTTACTCTCTAACATCAAATTCAAATGGTGTGTTTATGATTAAACCTCAGACGGGAGTTGTGTATTTGAACAAGCTTCTGGACCAACTTCCTAAGACCAGCAGGACTCACATTTTGAGTATAACTGCCACAGATGCAGGTACGCCTCAACTGTCCACTTCTGCCAACGTTACTGTCCACATTAGAGATGTCAATGACCACAATCCCGTGTTTCCGCGTGGACATTACGAAATGTCTATCAATGAGACAAAACCGGTCAATGAACCAATTGTTCAGCTTATAGCAACTGATGATGACACTGGAATCAATGGAGAACTTGTGTACAAAATAACAAGAGGAAACATGGAGGGAAAGTTTGGCATCTTCCCTGATGGCACACTATATGTAGCTCATGCTCTAGATAGAGAACAACGGGACATTTACTATCTTTCTGTTACTGTGAATGACCGAGGTGTTGAAAGCAGACGGTCAACTGCCAACATAACGTTTCACATTCTTGATAACAATGACAATAAGCCCCTGTTTACCAATAGTACCTACGACTTCTATGTGCGGGAAAACATGCCTGTGGATACATTCATTGGTGCTGTAAAAGCACGAGATGCAGATATTGGTCGGAATGCGGAAATTATCTACTCAGCAGCTGAAGATCAGCTGAGTTTTACCATCAGTGCTCAGACAGGAGAAATATTTTCTATGAGATCGTTCGATCGAGAAAGTTTGTTGAACTCCTACAAAAGAGACTATTATGCATTTGAAGTGACAGCAACAGATAATGGACTTGAACGGTTACACGAAAAAGCTCTGGTCAAGGTCCATGTTACAGACGACAATGACAATCCTCCTGTATTTTCCCGGCAAATCTATTCTGGGTCTGTTGTGGAGAATGCCAAGAGTGGTAAGAAAATTACAACTGTGACAGCAAGTGATGTGGATGTTGGAGAAAATGGTGCAATATCTTACAGCTTCCTCTCAGGAAATGAAGAGAAGAACTTCAAGATTGATGAAACAGGTGGACAGGTAACATTAATTGGCAGTCTGGATCGTGAGACAAAAGATCACTACAGACTGGTCATCCTTGCCACTGACTCTGTCGAAATGGATGAACGTCTCAGCGCCACAGCAACTCTGTATATATCAGTCCTGGATGTCAATGACAACAAACCACTCTTTGTGTCCCCTCCATCTGAAGTTGACCTCCTTGAATCTGCTCAGCCAGGGGAACTAGTTGCAGTATTCTCAGCAGAAGACCAAGACATTTCCAACAATGCAATTCTCTTCTTTAAGATCAGTCAAGGAAACAATGGAGTCCCATTCAACCTTGATACTCACACAGGAAAACTCTACCTCAACAAGCCTCTTGATCACGAGACTACTCAACAGTATATCCTCACAATCACTGTGTCTGATGCTGGTCAACCCAAATTATCCTCCACGACCACCTTCAAGGTCAACGTTCTGGATGTCAATGACAATGCTCCGGTTTTCACTGATGGAGGAATCATAGCAACCATGGCAGAAAATGCACCTCCCAACAGAAGAGTGACTGCTGCTAAGGCTAATGATGCAGACTCTGGATCTAATGGAGAGATATCTTACATGATTTTACAGCAAGAGCCACCAGGACAGAACTTCAAAATTAATCCCCAGAACGGTGACATCAGTGTACGGGAAACGGTGGATCATGAAATTTCGCCAGTCTACATTCTGACTGTAATGGCCACTGACCAAGCAACAAACCCACAACTTCGTCTGTCGGCTACAAAGAAAGTAAGTCTAAAACTTCTTGACGTGAATGATAATTCACCAACATTTGTATCTCCAAATACATTTGTTGTATCTGCCAGTGCCACCAGAAGTGTTATCGCACAAGTAAAAGCGGAGGATCTTGATGCTGGAGAAAATGGCCGTGTATCCTATAGTCTGCAGAGTGGGGATCGGACCTTGTTTGAGGTGTCCTCTACTGGTCAACTATCCTTGATGAAGAACTTTCCAAGTTCATCACAGAAGTATTCAATCACTATAAACGCAACTGATCATGGTAATAATGATGTGCTTAATGTCAAATCAACATCAATGGATTTTACTGTTTTGATCAAGTCTGACGAAAATGGACCGAGATTTCAGAAGTCGGAATATACCGGATCCGTTTATGAGAACAGACCTGCAGGAACGAGTGTGTTTAAGGTCCAGGCAACGCCTACCCGGAGTGGGGTTTCAGTGGAGTACTTTATTACAGAAATATCTGGATCAAAAGGCCGTCTCTTTGACATTGATAAAACATCCGGACAAGTTACCACAGCACGGAGATTAGACAGGGAAAGTTTACCTGGAGTCATCAATGTCGAAATCTATGCAGCAGAAATTGGTGGCAACAGGCCTAGAACCCAGCCAATCCAGGTAAGCAACTTCCTTCATTCCACTGTATCACATCACACTACATACAGGTTTATCGTGGGAGTTCCTAAATCACTAAAACAAAGCCCAAGAAATATGTTTGGCCAGATATTTTAAAGCGTAGTAATGTACCCAATTTGACTGATTGTTCCTTGTCAACTTGATTTCATCTGACAGTCTGTCTCATGTGTGAGCGTGTTTACAAGCTCAGTTATATTTTGTTTGAAGTTCTTTATGAGGATGCAAGTTGATTCCTGAATGCTAGTGTTTTCTAATAACTTTGTTGTACAATCTAAAGTTTAATGTTGTTCAAATCTTTTGTAGTCTAGGAATATATTTCTTAAAGTTCAGGAAAAGGTAATTTTGTGTCATTCTCTAAGATGCTTGAGAAATCAAATGTTACTTTTATAGCATTCATTAAATTTAATCTGCAGTAAAATTCAAACCATAAGTCTGTAAGTTGTAGACAAATTTTATTTTATTGATAACAGACAAACAAATTAGTTTCAAGATCCGGTGAAATATCAGTTGAATCTGAAGTATTTGAATTTGTTTCTTGACTTTAAAACAAATAGGATGAATATACTTCATTTAACAGCATACTAAACATCTTAAATATTAGACAAATTATTTTTCTAAATGGTCCATTTCCCCCACATGGTGTATAAAATCAATATTGACCAAGGAGCAGACAGAGCCAGGGTATAAATACTTATATTACCTGTCGGTCAACAATACCCGAGTACATTGACCATGTTTAAGCTTCCTACTGGCCTACTTAACCCAACTGGCAATATTATCACTGCAATGGACCATTGCTCTGTCAAGCTCACTGTAATAGTCATAGGTTCAGCAAGGGTGTCAGCCCTTGGCACATACTCGTTATGGATCTGTTAGCGTTTCGGCTTTCCTCCCCAGTAACTCAAAGTACCCTCTATGTGCTCTACCTGTAATCAGTTCAGATTGACCTGCATGTCGGAGCAGGCTAGTTATTTATATACCCAACAAACTGTCCACTAATTTATAATTGTATTGTGTAAGAGTGAATTTTTAGGAAGAGATTCAAGAAGCTGTTTTCAAACATTTCATAATTTTTTTCAGTAACAATGTTTTTAAAATTTTATAATTATTTTTGTTAGAAGCATTTTAGACTAACACTTAGTCTATGAAAACTTATTTATCCACAAAAAAACTGCAGTTTTCATTATTTTATTTTTGACTGAAAAGGAGCCTTCTTTCCTCTGCTGTTTTCATATCAAGGAACCTAGACTTGCTTTAATAAGAAACTAGACTTGCCTAAATCTAGAATTTAAAAACAAAAGAGTTTGATTTACAGGACTAGAAGTATATGGATGTGATTATTTATTAAGTAGTCTCTTTGAAAGCAAATGAAACAGATGATAATTTAATATCTGAATAATTTGTTGGTCTTCCGGTGATCAGAATTCTGCAACCTACTTTGAACTGATTACTGGTGTTAAAGGGAAGGGAATACCGTGTAATTATTCGCTTCATGATTCAGCCGTGCTGTGTGGGTTAATTCAGTCATACTGAAACTGATGTGGCCCAGTTCTTTGTCGCAAAAAATTACCAGGATTATTGTGTTGAGTTGGAATTAAAAGTTCCCGCAATAAACGTGAAATTGATCGTAACTCAATACAAGTGAACTTGGGTAACCTCTGAATCTGTATGGGGAGAATACTAATTTGGCTTGCACAGGTCTCAAGCCTATAATGAAGTCACAGCCGTTGTCCTGGACATGATCAAGGATTTATGTTGTACCTGGTTCCGTTTGTTTGGTGTAATAGACTCTAGTCAAGTCCAAGCCCTAGAAACACTCCTCAATCTTCTCCGCTGCACCCAGAGAAATATATTTCTTTTTGTTTTAGTACATTTGTTCGTGTTCGTGAGAAAATATTTATTATCTAAATCTTGGTTAAAGTCGTTGTTAAATATTTGTAGCTACCTTAGAGTTTGTTTCATAATTTTGGTTATATATCAATTGACCTTTTGAATGGTGATGGTGATGATGACGATGACGATAGTGGTAGTGATGATTGTGGTGATAATGACGGCTACGATGATGATGATGATGATGATGATGTAGACGATGTAGACGATGATGATGTAGACAACAGTTGCAATGATGATGTCAATAACAATTATGATAATCAATTGATCACGATGATGATGATAATAACAGTAATAGTGATGATGATGATGAAGTTGATGATAGACGAGTGACACGGCAAGTATGGGAGCTAAGGGTCAGTAATGTCAGTAAAGATGGATTATGTCCCCTTGAAAATAGTAACATAACTGACTCCACTAAATATAGCCTTACTAGAACCTGTCCTTTTGTCTATAATTAAAGTGTCTGATTGCAAGAGTAGGTCTGGCTCAATGACACCGACGTCCATCTATCTGATTGCTGCACATTTGTTAAATACAGTGGACCCAATATGGTCTGATTCTAGCGCCGCGCCAAGACAGAGGCCTGGGAATGAAGATATTAAATGTAGACAAATCAATTGATCAGAGCTTCATGTTGTATACAAGGTATTTAGATCAGAATTACCTAGCAATCCTTTGACTGTATCTCGGGATAAGTATGTTTCAATGCTTTAATGATTTTCCTCTGCCGTGGGTTATTCTTACATAAATCAATACTGGAAAATTATCGTTACTAATTGGGTCGTCGAGTTCAGACGTTCCAATCTGCTGATTGATTGCATTGATGTTGTGTCATCAGAAAACGTGTGCTGTAGAACCTCACTGATACAGTGTTGTCAGGCTGACTGGATGTCCACATAAATACACTTACTTAGAGATCACTCGCTTAACCCTTTAAGGCTCACAATGCCCAAAGGTATCACTATTTCCTGTTCACACAGTGTCTCAAAGCTTCATAATTATGTATTTGCATGTATTTAATATACATAAGAGTCTATGTAAAAGAAATTCTGATTGGTAAAATGTTATAGAGGCCTTGATGAGGCTAAACGTCAGCATGTTTAAAGACCCATTTGGGCCCTCTGTACAGGCCTTTGGTATTACATATTTGTTTGCATCGTGGCTTCTGATTGGTTATTTTATGCAATGTTCGTGACCCCAGGGAGGATTATAATCAGAGATTACTGCTTAACCCCTGTTGCTAGACATGCACTTCTAGAATATTTCCCAGTGAGAATTTGGCTGGTAACTTACTTGTTGAGAGTTTTACATTCAGATTGGTGATTTGTAGCAAAATCGTAAGGTTTCAGCATCATTGTAAAACTTTTCCTAAATAATTAATGTTACCGTTTGGGCGTTTCCATAAATAAAGCAGAACTTTTCTATTTACGTTGCATCCATTAGCCACATGCAAATGCCATCTTTTATTTAGTCGAAATATTTTTTGTGAGATATAAATAAATGAATGTATCCTGGTTATTTTTTAGAAAAAAAACCACTTCTGAAATCTGCAGATCTGTTTAATAATTCAAGCCGGATTGCTTAAGGACCCAGAAATGGAGAGGTGCAAAAACGATAAAATATGAACAGACTGAAGAATGATGTTTCTGTCAAACCTGTTTCCTTTTGTTTGGTGGCAGCAGTTCGTTAATATTATATGAAGAACTGTCACTTACCAGAGGTAGCTTGGCGCAGTTGGTACAGCCGGGTTTTTTTCTCGGTAAAATTTGGTATTGATTCTGTCTATACTTTAGATGAAATATTCATTTTTTCACAGTAAAAGAATAGAATGAACGAAATATTCTGTTTTCTGCAAATATTCTTCTGTGTTGTTTAATAACAAAGTTTTATGATAGATAACCATTCGAAATGAAAATAAAGTGTATGCATTTCTCTGACCTTTGCTTTGAAAAGCATCACTATTTGAATGCAGCTTGCAACTTGTATATTCTTTCATACTAATAAAATGTGGTTTAATAATTGGTTAAATTAAACATTTATTTTTATTTAAATTTCTGTTTGTTTGAAAAATTATGTGTATGTTTAATCTGGGTTTTGCATGTTTCTTGAAAAGTAACAATTTTCTCTAATCTAAATATTTTTCATATGTACCGGTAATAAGACAGCACAAGTATTCGTTCTGTGGGCTAGTTTGGTGAAAATGCCGATTCTGGAAGCAACAGAAATGTATGACAGTGGGTGAGCTGGTTTAAATAGGTTAATCTGAGTGGGAAGTATGTCAAACATTTAAAACTTGTCTTGAATCCGGAGAAAAGTTGGTGTTCGCAAAACTGTTTTATACGGACTTGAACTTTGAAATGGGATTCCTCTGGTGATGGTGAAGAGTTGGGTTTGCTTTTCCAACGCTGACATTTTACTGGTATCTCTTACTGGCAGTTAGGGTACAGAATTTGGGGATTCTCCGAGACTAATTTCACATGACTTCGGGGAGCAAGGCAACAAAGATGTGGCAATAACAAATGTTGGGAAATCGCAGATACTCAAAAAGAAAGTAAAAATTTCAGGCATTTGAGTTAAGTATTCTGCAACAAAAATTTAAAAATATTACATTTTGAACTTTATAATGATATTCTTCAAAATCATGTGAAGTGAAAGAACTGAAAATAGGAAATCACATTTTACAGACAAAATACTTAAAGGTTTTAACATAGTTTAAGTAACTTTCTTAGCATTTATGCTGTTGTAGTGTGCATATTTTTCTTTTGCAAATAGGACATATTTGAAAATAACAAGTATACAAAGTTTTTAAGTATGTTTCAAAAAGATGATATTTAACACCTTTCGGAGTACATTTGAGTATATTTGATATTAGTGCATATGAATGCCCTTCATAATTTTAGTGAGGGAAGAAATAGTTCAAAAACGCGTAAACATGGCAGCCCACAAAATTCATATTTATTTCATCCCCGATACACCTACTGGTATCTGTATTCATTGGTGACAGTTCGCTTCACAGTGCAATATATTTTTTAATTTCCTTTGTGCTGTGTCCACATCTTACCAACAGAGAAGGGGGTTGTCAAGAAACGGAACTATTTTGTATTAGCAGACACACAAACTGTGAGTGTTGTGCATACCACTGTGTATATGTTGTTTGGAGCAGTCGAAAGTAAACACCTACCCTAATGATACTTCGGAAACTTTCAGTGTGCTTTAAGGTGCGTAGTTTTGGGCAGGTTTAGGCATCAATTATTTATTTAAAATTGGAAATTTTAAAATGGAAAGGTGTAAACTTTTGTCTTATAATTTTATTAAAAATACATGTTTTCATTCTAAAATGAAGTGCTATGCAAATTCTGTTCAGTCCTCAAATTCTTTTACATATTACTGTTAATGTTCACATTCTTTTAACGTTGGCCTACTTTTATAACTTCTTATCAGTTTATATTTATGATGCCTTTAGTTACCTTGTTTATTGATCTATTTTACATTTCAAGTTAAATTTTTGATGTCATAATGGTTTCAGATATTGTTTTCTTTCTGTTAATAGGTATAAATATAGGTTGTCAAAATCATTGAGTGATCCGAGATTTCTAAATATCGTGCTCAAACTAGATCAAGTTCAAACTTGGGAAGTCGTAATGTATATATTCAGAGAAGTTTGAAATGTGAAATACGCCAGCTCTGTTATTATCAGATTTGCTGATTTTGTGACTTGACTGAATTTCCATGTCCGAGGATTATCAGTTGATCTAAAGTGTGGAAGTTTTGACTACAAAGGAGCCAATCTGATCATAGAGCTTTAATGAAAGGAAGTGTTGGGCTAATCTGCTCATGATGTAAAGTCAAATCACACACAGATCAGCGTTTAGTCAGCACATTGTCCATGTTCAAGACTTTTGTATTCAGGTCGTTCTTTCTGGACATGATCAAGGTATTTTGTTGGGGAGATCCAGATTGGAAAACACTAGAGGGACTTTCTTCTCTTTTGTCAGTGTTACGTAACAGATCTGAAAGGGTCCAGGGAAGATCCTTGAGGGCTAAACCGACCTCCTGCATAGCTCAGCCAGGTAATTGGCACGTACCTGTCGTTAGGGCAGGGTGGCACACCTTGCCTTGCCTCATTACCTTTGACTGGCCGTACCTGTCAGGGTTGAACACATCAGGGGGTACAGGAGAATTGTTTGCCCATCAAACTGGTTTGAATTGAGAGGTTAACTGAATAAACAGTTCAAAGAATTATCAAGCAGTCGGGGGTCAAACCCAGCCTCAGACACAAGAAAACTTCCAAAGTCAATGAGATTTTATTGCAAATTGTAGAATTGATGTCTGAAATGCTTGAAATATTGTGAAAAAGTTTATTAAACCTTGAGCAGTACTAGAGCATATAATGGCCAAGTAAATGCTGTAGTCACCAGATGTTGTAAATTGTACTATGCTAATCAAAAGAAGTTAAGGGTCAAGCCTGATATAGGTAGACATAAACTGATTATCGATTTTGTTGTTTGAAGATTTGCTAGAACTAGCCATGCGAGTATGTTTTTAGAAAAGCTGTTTTCGTGCTTCAGAATCCAGCAAACTTCCAAAGTCAATGAGATTTTTTTGCAAATTGTAGAATTAAAGGACCATAATGCTTGAAATATTGTGAAGAAGTCTGTTAAACCTTGAACAGTACAGAGCATAGGCTAATTATAATGGCCAAGTAAATATGTTGTAAACTGTACTACTTCTATAGCAATATTTGTGATGTGAAGTTCTTTTCTGAATAAATGGTATAAGTTGGCGCTTCAGTTGATTGAAACTCTCATTCAAGTAGGAATTTAGATTTGAAGTTGTAAGTGTTTTAAACTTGATAGGTGCATGTGTGTGTCAAATCTGGATGTATCTAGATATAAAGTTGTGAATTTAGGATTATTTAAACCTTGAGAATTAAATTTGTAACTGTATGTCATATTTGGATATTAAGTGTTAGTGTAAGGTAAATCAGAAGTTGAAATGAATTTAAAATCCAGATGTAAACCTGAAAATTAAGTTTACATGAATATATCCTGTAACTTCTTTGCCAGAGGATGTTGAGTTGTAATTTGTAAAAAGGTTTCCTGTGTCAGATGTTGTTTGTGTTGATCTGTTCGATACAGCCATGCAGTTGTAAGCAGGACAGCAGCGCAAGCTTGCCAGGGTGAAAGATCACTTGTTTACAAACAAGAAATACATGAGCTTCTGTTGTCCTTCATTATTGACAAACTTGGGACTTAAGCCATTTTCTTGTGTGTTCAACGTGGGTAAATATGTCAACCTTTGACTAAGTTCGTTTTGAACGTTTCATTTCCATTTGAAATATTGTTTATGATGTTTATTTAAAAATATGTGCACCACTGCTTTTGTGATTGTGTTGATCACATATGCTGCTTTTTAATTTGCAATGTTACTTGGGATCACGTAACAGAACAATGAATCATACAGTTACGGTACTTTGTTTTCTGGAATTTTTGTGTAGGTATTTCAGACTTCATCAGTGGATGTGTAGGTATTTCTTTCTATTTGGTCATGGCGTTGCACATGCATTCTAGTTCATATAATTTGTGGAACATGGTAGTAATTGGAACAAAGTTAAGCAAATACGAATGTTTAATTTCTCAAGGTTGTGTCAGGAGCGAGTTGAACAAACCTGTCTTATTAGTTAATGTGAGTACATGTAAGTGTTGAATGAGTGCCGAGTTGCAAGCTTAGGTGAGAAAACACGACAGTACCACTTCTCAGTAAAGCCATTATTTGATATTTTGTCAAATGTCGCCTCGATCAGCAATCGTCCTTTGTGGTGTAACGTGGAATATTTTCTGTTTGAGATCTCGTGTGGTGTAGTGTTTGCTTATACCCTACTCCATGGTGGTAAACGTGGATTGATAAAATCAGGCTCGCTGAAAGAGTATTCTTTGCTAGGCTTTACGAACGTGACGTTCAATGGAAAGACGATCGGGCATGTCTTCTCCGGCTTTTGAATTATGGGTACGATGCTTGAATGATCAGCTACGGAGGGCTTTGTTCAGCTCACTGGTTTCAGACAGTCGAATACGAAACATTGAATAGTGAAAACACGACCATACCCTGACATTTGATAGACTATGAAGATGTAATTATTTTATGCGCACATTTCTAAGCACATTGTTCACAAAAGTAGAGGTAGTATTTATCTTTTGAACCTAAGTACTTAAATTTTAAAATTACGTTCAGTTTCAATTGTAGTCAAGTCACTGAATGCTGACATTTCTTTTTATGGTAGTAACAAGATTAAGTGAAGTTTTTGTACATTACACAGAAACTATTTGTCTATCTGTGTGTCAGCCCAGTTTTATTCAAGTCTTATCGGGCATAAGCCCATGTACATTACTCTAATTGTTGGCGGTTACCTGGCTGGATCTGTCATTATCAATCTTACAAATCAATAGACCTAGAACTTACAACGTCATGCATTGCGGAACTAGTATGTGCGGAATTAAGTATTGTTTTCGAGTTATTTGATCAGGCAGGAAATTAAGTTTTAATGTCATTTACATTTGTGTTGTTTTCAAGCTGCATTCATATTATTTTTAAAATTTTGCGAATGGCTGTACATGGACAATTGAAGCGGAAAATAATTAAAAGCTAATTCTTTGGGGATTCAGTAGCTTGTATGACAAGTTATTTTGAGAATACGGCTTTCAGCTCTGACACCAGTGTTTTATGGCAGCGTCAATTTCATTTTTTAATACCTGTACCTAGAATAACTTGTTTAAAAAGCTCTCAGGACATTTGTGTTTGGTTCTGAGATGTCCATTTTTTGGCACATAAAATTTAGTAAGTTTGGTCAAATTAGTAATCTTATTAGAAAATAAGTATAGTCAGTTATGTTTTGGTAGATCTATGTGAAGGAACAAAATTTATGAATGATGAATTCTTTAAATTTTTTTGTCAATTTTTCGTTGTGTCTTCTCACACTTTCATCAGGCACTTATAGAATTTGCCATTCTTAAAACTTGTTGTTCATCTAGGCAGTGTGATTTGATTGACATTGATTGATTGACATTGTTATGATACTCTCCAAGAAACCAATGAATATGCAATATAATGCATGAGCGTCACTCTGAAATAATTTTTGTGTATAATCATGACTATTATTACTTCACAGTTCAGATCATATTACGTGAATGACCCACAGCAAATATTTGGAAAAAGGTTAAGATTTATGCAAATATAACTTAACCCAAGGAAATGTTCGAGCTTAAAAAATGTTTTTGTCCAATTTGTGAAGTCTCGTTTCCGCGCAAAACTATTTCTGCTTGAGACGGGAAGAAGGGAAGTATTTTCTGTTTGATGAATTTGTCGTTTGCGCTCACAGGGAGAATCAAGAAGCTGCGATGAAAGTATGAGCATCCTTTAATCTGGGAGCTAACTTGTCCGACCTTGCCATACACAGGAAACATTTAACGTCTTTGCGGCAAAATGTTTGCGGTGGTTTGTGTATATGGGCGGTGGGGCCATCTTGTTGGAAGAATCTTAAACCAAGACGGTGCAAACTTTCTTTTTAAGCCAAGTAAAGTCTCAAAAAATAAATACTGGGCGTAAATTTCGATTTTGTAAGGAGAGGAAACCTTTGTTTAGCGCGGAGGAAAATCAGGCAGTCATATGAGATCGGATGTCTGTGGAAGCAGGTGTTGGGGAAATCTTGTTGCATATCTGAATTCTGGCTGGAATTCTCATTTCCATATATCTGTCAGTGGATTATTGCGGCCTCTTAAAGCAAGGTTAATTGAAAGACAGTATGCCAACCTCAATATCATCATAGACTATCATGTCCTGACTACTAGGCACTTGTATATTTTCTACTTTACATGACCGATATTGTTGTTTATCTCATATGTTTTACACTATTTTAAATCTGCAGTGTATTTATAATATTTATTAAATATTGTCAGTTCCAGATTTAGTGTATTAAGCAGTATCCATAACCAGTGATTTAGTTAGTTGAGGATCAAGCTACAGGTGGTGATCACCGTGGAAGCTGGTAATGACGGATAAAGCTAGCCTCTTTGCCGAGATTACTCCATAATTATCACTGTACTC
>JAUELE010147409.1:2771-14041 GCA_031471655.1 Diodora aspera
CCCCCCCCCCCCCCCCCCCCCTTGACAATCGAATACGGAAAATTGCATTGTAAAGAGTCCTGGATCCGCCCTGCATTAGTGACTATTAAAGTTGGATACGTGGTCAAATTCAAAAACCAACCACAGATATACGTTAAAACATGTACATGTCACGACGGATCCATTCAATATGCAACGCGTTTGCTTTTTATAACCCCGGGAAATACAACGATTTCCTTTTAGCACCCAGGGGTATTAAAAGGCGAAATGAATGCGTTGCAGCTTACCGAACAAAATCTTGAACATTTTCCTAAACATTTGGAAACGTTGCGCTTGCAAATAAATGCATTCGGCTCATACCCGGAAAGCATTAAGAAATCGATCGAACATTCTTCAGAAAACCCTCTGAAAAAGGTTCGGAATGAGGCTGTCTATTTGAAAGTAGAAAATAAACTCTACATCTGCTGGGGCAAAGGAAATACGGCCAAATGAATACAATGTATGATTTACAGTTCATGTTATTTATTTCAGATAGCACCAGACCTATTTCGCGTTCGGGGGCATGTATCCAACTGTAAATATTACATCAAAAACTTTATTTTGCACTTACATCCTAAATTTGGTAGGCTAGCTAAGATATTCAGTTTTCTATACCTTGACACTGAGTCGTGACAAAAGTCTACAAAATTAGCTACTGCAGATATAATGCCTCACCCCCCGCGGCGGAAATCGAACCCTGGACCTACGGATCCCACTGTCTCTTTAATCTATTTGTAAAGCTGGTGGTAAGCTGTTATTCAATAAGACCCCATGGTGGTTTAGTTACCTCAAAGACCCCTCAAGCTCTCTCCCCACATTACTGTATAAACTTATTTAATCTACTGGCACCTCTGGCTGTTCACAAGATGACGTCATTAATGGTGACAAGAGGCTTGTTATGAAAGCAATTACATACTTTTCCGAGTCCAAGCTGGCCGACACACTGAGGTTAATTGATGTAATTAGCGGGAGAAATCTCCATCAATCTGGCATGACCGTATATACTTGAGAAAATCAGCTTAACAAAAGTACCTGGACGCGTAATTATAGAACCAATATGATTTGTTGTTCACGAGTTCAGTGACACGTTTATTGAACTTTATATTTAAGTGTTTTGTACAAGTTATAACATCACAGTTGGTCAATAAAGCATTGCTCCCTCAGACTGTTCTATTGTTTGTTTTAGGAATTCATTTTCATCAGATTGATTGCTAATACTGTTACAGTGTTTTCAGAGTTAATCGGGGGAAAAAAGAGAAACACTGCATATATACTGACGTCCAAAAGAACGTATTACAAGATTTTGAGAGACTACTGAATAAAATTCACAAATGCGCTGGATATACAAGAGATATCCCTTCAAGACTTGAAAGGTTTATAAATGAGATGATGTCAATCACATTACACTCACCGAAATCCAAGCATCCTTTTGATCAACCATGGCATAAAGACGTAAGGGAAAATAATTGAAATCACTTGGTATATTTTCTTTTGGACGTCAGTATATATTCAGAAGGACATGTAATGACATACATAAGTTATGCATATTATACATTATATAGATACATTATTAATATGATTTTGGGTGGTTTGTTGATGTACATATCTGGCGCAGATCCCATCTACAGGTTCATCGACTGATGTACAAATGTACCAGGAACCAGCTACACAAGACCATCAGCGAAGTGCGATCTGAATTCTGTCAGAAGAGAATTCAAGAAATAGGAAATAATGCTAGATTATTTCATGAGTATGCGAAGTCACTGCTTGGTAAGAAGGAAGTTCAAAAACTGCCAAAACATGAGAATCCTAAAGGACTAGCGGATTCCTTTGGTGAGTTCTTTGCAGAAAAGATAGCAAGGATCAGAAACATGTTTCCAGACTCTGAGACTCCGACGACTTCTCAGTCCTCTGGACTTGAAACTGACACCTTATTGAATTTTAAACCATTTAGTGAGGATGAGTTGAAAGCACTGATAAAATCCTCAAAGAAGACAACTTGTCTTCTTGATCCGGTACCTACAGGCTTGTTCCTGGAGCTGCTGGATATATTGCTGCCTATCATCACTCAGCTTGTAAATAGTTGTTTTACTGCTGGAATTTTCCCAAACAATTTGAAACAGGCTGTAATCAAGCCACTCTTAAAGAAAAATGATCTGGATCCAAACCAGTTGAAGCATTACAGACCAGTATCAAACTTATCTTTTATTTCAAAGATAATTGAACGAGCAGTGGATATGAGGCTGAAGACACATCTAAATGAACACTCTGTGTTGAATGATTTTCAGTCTGCATACCGTGCTAATCACAGCATTGAAACTGTTATGTTGAGTGTGATGAATTACCTCAGACTTGCAGCTGATGGTGGAAATATTGCTGCACTTGTCCTTTTAGACTTATCAGCAGCTTTTGACACTGTCGACCACAATCACCTACTTGATATACTTGCTAATGATGTGAAGATTGGTTGTACTAAGACTAATTGAGTCTTATCTTTCAGGCAGGAAACAGTTTGTTGTCATCAGAAATGAAAAGTCTGAGGCACTTATTTTTGCCTGTGGTGTACCACAAGGATCAGTGCTCGGCCCACTGTTGTTCATTTTGTATATGAATGACCTGGACAGGATTGTCCGGTATCACGGAATTGAGCAACATTCATTTGCAGATGACACGCAGCTTTTGAAGGCATTCAAGGTTGGACATTTACCTTCATCTTTGTGTCACATTAGTGAGTGTACAGTTGACATAAAATCCTGGATGATGTCACGGAAGCTAAAATTAAATGAGGACAAAACTGAAGCCCTTTTAATAGGTTCAAAACATAATCTTCAATCGATTACAGAAACTAGTATGACAGTAGGTCAATTCCAAATCAGTCAGCCTTGGTATAGTTCTTGATTTTGGCCTTGCCATGGATTCCAATGTTGATCACCTGTGTAAGTCATGCTATTTTCACCTCAGATATATCAGTCGGATTAGAAATGACGTCACCATAAGTGCTTCTCAAACACTTGTACAGTCACTGATTCTCTCACTGATTCTCATTCTTTGAAACAGCTTGCAATGGGGCGTTTTAGGACAGAACCTTCATCGCCTGCAATTGGTTCAGAACACCGCAGCCAGGACCATATCGAGAACATCAAGGTCAACCCATATCACTCCTATACTAAAGGACTTACACTGGTTCCCAATTAAATCAAGGATCCAACACAAGATTCTGTGCCTGACATACAAGTGTCGGAATGACTTGGCGCCTGCCTATCTCTCTTCAATGTTGAAACCCTATGTCTCTGCCAGATCTCTCCGTTCTGGAAATCAATATCTAGTTTCTGTTCCAAAGTACAAGCTCTCCACTTACGAACTAAAGTATTTCAGTATTGTTGCCACCAACTTATGGAATGATCTACCTCTAGACCTTAAAACTCTCACCAACGTTTCAGACATTCAAATCCAGGCTAAAGACATACATGTATCTTTTCAAGCAAGCATTCCAATGTTAGGGCTGTATCTGTAGCGCTTTGAGCATGCATTTGTATGGAAGCTAGCGCGACATAAATGTTCATTATTATTATTATTATTAGTAGTAGTAGTACTACTACCACTATTACTACTACTACTACTACTATAAGTACTACTTCTACTACTACCACCACTACTACAACTACCATTACGATTACTACTTCTACTACTACCATTACTACTATCACTAACACTACTGCAGTAATTGCTTCTGTTTGGTCAAAGGGACTATGTCAGGTTCCTTCACAGTAACTGCAGGATTCGAATCAAGCACACGCGTTCTTCTGCACTCATCTGTCCATCATTAATCCCCACGCTATAGCACCCTGAAGAGCGAACAGTCAGAGCGAACATGGCTCAGCAGACCTTAATCTTTATGCTTTCAGTACTTGGAACGAAGATTCAACAAACATATACGGCTTATGGGATCGGCGGCATTTATTGTTCAAATGATAAGTATTGACCTTGCTGAGTAACCGAAAGGTTTAGTTATGGTTTTATTTTTCATTCAGGATTGTTTTTGCAATTTCTTAACGCGAAATTTATATTTAATTCATTGTAGAACATCTGTTATCAATGTTACAAATAACGATCTAAAACATAAAGTAATCTTATTGAGAAATCAAGTAAACCATTTAGGGTTAACTCACTTATAAATAAACCCTTGTACAGATTATGAACGCCTGAACTTAACAAACCTAATCTTCTTCGCTTCGATAAAGGTAATGGTACATACATGAAATTGAAATTTCTGTCCCTTTTAACAATAACTTTGAAAAAAAGTGTTCAAGGATCTGATTTAAAATCACTCGTCTGCATCTCCCGTTTACAGTTAGTTAAGTCCGTCTGACAGCAAATGAGAACGAGACACAGGCAAACTCGAAATCGGGAATAATCTATCCAACGAAACGACTATAAACCGCAATGATATACTCGTAAAACATGTGATTTTTTGGGTGTTTAGACCTATCACAGAAAAAGTTTTGATCATGTAATTTTGATCACAATTTTACTACTTGTGTGTAGGAAAGTCAAACGGTAGGTGGAACAACGCAAACAAATGTTCACTGCACGTGCTGCACAGCAACTCTAGTGCATTTACTGACAAAATGCACTACTCAGCCGATGTGAAGCAATTGATCAGGCATGTATATGATGAGGCAGAAAGGGGAAACCATCTTATGCTACTTGAAACGACCTTTTAAAGCTCTTGGTATGTCCTCCGATATATAAAGGTGTGATAAATGGACGAGACTCGACGGATCGGGTCAAACAGGCAGGGAAAGTATCAACTTTATGTAGGGTTGATAAATTGGGTAGTTTTCAGAAAAAAAATCAGACGAGCCATTGGGGTACTGCACTCCGAAAAAGATTTCCTGTATTAAAGAAAAACCTTGAAACTGGACACAGTTCAAATTTGCTGGATGTTTAACACTCGTAAATGAATCCTTTGGTCGGACAGTGGACACTTACATGTAGACACGTTGCATTTCAAAAGTTGTATTAAGTGGTGACAGTCTGCAGTGAGACTAACGCTTCCCGATGTCAACGTCTGTGACATGTCTCACTCAGATTGTGACTGGAAATTCCTTGAGACAACCCTTCTTACGCTCTGCAATTCACTCTACCACAGCACGTGCAGTGTAGGCTTGTGTGCACTGTTCCACCTACCCTTTGACTTTCCTAGTCAAATTGTGATCAACATTACATGATGTTTACTCAAACAACTTTTTCTGTGATGGGTCTAAAATCAACAAAATAAGATGTTGGGTACGGGCAAATAATTGCGGTGTATCGTCTTGTCGTTGAATGTATTGTTCCCGATTTTGCCTGTTTGTCTTTCTCGTTTGCTGTCACACGGATTGTAATTGAACGAGTTGCATCTAACCATCTCCGATTTTGGTATATACAGTTAATATCAACAATAACGACAGACTGCAAGATTTCACTACAAACGGACTGGTGGATGCAGAGGTATGGGTACCTACTTTGAGGGAGGGGGGTTCTCTCCAAAAAATCCTTAACAGGACATATATAAAGGATTCCAAAACGAGCATCATTAATTGGCTATTGACGTTTACTGTGTTCAACTTCTTGACCGATATTTTGACCTTAACTTTGATCTTATTGATCCATTGGAATCGGTTTTTTCCCGGCAGCGAAAAGAGCAAAGATTCATACTTCAAACATCTGAAAATCACGAGGATAAAAGTCTTCGTTCCAAAGATACATGTATTCTTCTATGAAAATGGATTATCCAAGTGATCTGAAACAAAATCTGCCAGTGGTAGTTGCCTGAATACCAGTTTATAGTTGTCCGGATACCAGTTGGTAGTTCCCTGGCTACCAGTTGAGTGCGTGGGGTTGATGTTCATTCGTTTCAACAACTATATCAGCACAAAGGCATTATACAACTAACATTTCAGAACCGTTATCCGCACCTTTTCTGGTGTCAATAGCCAATCGCTCATATTGAAGCTGCGCTGAGCGCAAAACCATATAGATCGATGGCTTTTTATTGAAAATGTTAGATCTGTATTGCAACTCCCTTATTTACAACACAGTTGAGCAAAATATGAAGTCTAGTGCAGACTGCCAAGTTGTATTAACTTGTTGCTGCCATTTAAAATCGCTGTCGAGTTGAGGGGATTTACCAGATTTTGACTCAGATCGCTGGGCTTTCCATTTTACCCTCGTGATTTTCAGGCACACGAAGGATGACTCCTTAGCTTGTAGCCTCCAATAGGATCGTCAAGGTCAATGTCACAGTCGTGGTCAAACGGTGAAACCGCCTAAACGAATCAATAGACAAATAATCCTGTCCAATTACATAACCATTGGAGCCATTAGTTTCCGACATGTAGTGATTTGAAGTTTTGGTTTTTGTGGAAAAAAATCCCAATATATGTCACCATATTTCAGTACCCACTGATCTGAACGCACTGACAGTTTGGATTTTGCCGTTATTGTCGATAATAACTGTCAATACCAAAGTTTATCTAAATCGGAGATGGTTAGGTGCAGAACAGATTTTCTTGGGCAGTTTGACATGGAATCACCCACTTGTACGACTTCCCATGTTCTCTGTGACTTGTTTTTGGTTCCTCCTGATCTGACAGACCACAACCAGTACAGTCGACTTTCCGACATTCTGTGTAATGCAGAAGGCTGCTGTGTTGGGGAGTCTCCATATTTTGTGCAAGGTTCTTGGTGGGTTCGACTAGGCAGTGCTTCCTGGGAGCCAGTCCCATACCCTGTCTGGGTTGCGTGTAGAGGGGACAAAGGTACCTGAGCTGATGATGACCCCTCGAGGAGTGACTGTGCCAGGACCACTTCTTTGCTGCATATTAAATTTCATCAAATCTAACCTACAATAATAATAATAATACTAATACTAATAATATATGCAACTATGATCTTTTTCAGGCTTTTTACACTGGTGTTGTCATGTATGCACCTGCTCTGGCACTGAGCCAAGGTAAGAATCTATTCGTACCATGGGATTGATATGTGAATCAGGGTTCTATTCGACAAAAATATCTTAATTTGAGGGCTAAGTCTTCACATTGACGTGTTACGCCTTGCTGGGACTCGGTCCAATTCAAAGCTCAAGTCTTAGTGGCAATAGTCGTGGTGTTGGTGGTTGTTGTTGCTACTGGTAGTAGCAGTAGTAGTACTAACAGTAGTCCCTCTAGTAGTGGTGGTCGTCGTGATGTTTGTACTGTCAGTATGAGTGGTAGTAATAGGGTGGTAGAAGTGGCAACAACAGCAACATCAGTGGCAGAAGTAGTGACACGTGCATATGAGTAACAGTGACACTATCTATTTAATACATTTCAGTGCGTAAAACAATGTTCATATGACATTTTTTCAGTCACCCCTCTCAGCACCGAGACATCTATTCTGGTCATTGGGATTGTTGGAACGTTTTATACATCAATAGTAAGTTGATTTTCTACCCATTTGCGTAATATCGGGAACACATCTATGTAGTAAATTATTGTTAGAACTGTTAAACAGTCAACTACCTCCTTGTTGATTCATTTAATCACTATGCTGTTAAATACACAGTTCATCGCCTCGTTATTGGAGACAATTCACGTCTACATTGCACAGTTCATCGCAACCTTGTTACACGTAGTTAATAATTGCACTGTTCCACACGTTT
This sequence comes from Diodora aspera, assembly GCA_031471655.1. Classification (NCBI taxonomy): domain Eukaryota; kingdom Metazoa; phylum Mollusca; class Gastropoda; order Lepetellida; family Fissurellidae; genus Diodora; species Diodora aspera. Next base: position 10,477 of record JAUELE010147409.1, read on the forward strand.
CAACGCTACCTTGTTACAGACAGTTAACTGCTACTATTAATCACAGTTCATCGCTACCCTCTTGCACATACTTCACAGCCACACTGTTACAGGCACTTTACAGCTACACTGTTACAAGTTTCATCGCTACCCTAGGCCTCATATACACAGTTCACAGCTTCTCTGTTACACGCGGTGCATCACTACCCTGTCCTACAGAGTTTATCACTACCCTGTTACATATAGAATACTAAACGAGCTCCCGTGTGATACCATTTTTATTGAAACGAGTGAATGGTTTTGGTATCTGGCTCGTCAGATACAAAAATCATTCACGAGTTTCAATAAAAATGGTATCACACGGGAGCAAGTTTGGTATTTTATTTATTACTTGCCCATTTTAAGCCTTTAATATGGAGCTCTATTTTAACGCGATCGGCTTCAGGCGTCATATGAAGCCTGCGTAATACCGCATTGTGACGTCATGTAATATACATATATGCATTGTATTAATGCGCTAAAATCAGCTTGACCAATGCTTGACAAGTATTTGATCACGTGATCAGCCCCAGATGTTATCTCACAATGTGTGTAACCAACTTATTGTTATCACACGAGTGATCTCACCACGGGCGAGTAATAATTCGGAATTACTCACCAGTTTGAATCGAATATTTATCTACGCCAGATTTTCAACGTGCTTTAATTATTACTTGAATCAATTTTCAACTCACCTTATTTTTCGAACAAAATATTGTAACCAGTAGTAAATTCGAAAATGGATTGATACGCACGTATACTTTAAATAAATGCTTGAATGTTGTAATAATTTTGCAAAAACTATTTGACCATAAATATGACTTCCAATTGGTGTCGGACCGATCTGTCGACAAATGAAATTTTACCAGTACCGATATGTCGACAACCATGGAACATCTGGATTGAGGGTTAGTGGACACCGTCCTGTGGGTGACCTTTTAAAACTGAGATGAAAAGTTCATGTGTTAATTCCATTGCTATTTTAGTTCATTCAGTCATTAAACCCCGACATTAAACCTCGACTTAATTAAGATATATATATATGTCGGTATGTTATAATTGATTATATCATATTTATTTATTTGTAATGTGTTATCTGTCGTAAAGGCAATTTTGCTACTTTGTACTTACTCTCTTGGCGATATTTTCAATAAAATTTTAGCAACCTGATAATTTTGTTTTTAATGAACACGGTCAAAATGTGTTGTTACAGTAATTAATAGTCTTTCTGCTTGACCGCATCCAGTTGTCTGAATTACCAATCAATCAATCAAGTTTATTTCTCAGAAACCACCAGTGGTGGTACAAGAGATTATATACAATATCATACATATTTCAATAATTTACATGGCAGGACGGATGGTACAGGTACAGTAATTAATGGAGAGATGATTGAACAGCTGTGAAAACAAGACGGATGAACTTTGACATATTTTTAATTTCTATGGCAGAGGATGACTGGAGGAGGTTTTTAAATTTAATCAGATTTGGAAACATGTAATATTTAGGTTTATTATATAGTGTACGAGCGTTCTGGAAGGCTGGACATCTAAACAGATAATGATATTCATCGGCAAATACTGGAGAACTGCACAGGAGGCAAGTGCGATTTTTTTCTAGGAACATTGTTCAACCGACCAGTTTCAACGGGAAGACTGGTCAAATAGTTTATACTATCTCAAGTTATTATCACATTAAAGAAGCTCTAAAAATGATATCAATCCATTCGAATTTACTACTTGTTACAGTATTTTTTTTAAAGAAAACCTCAGTGATTTGCAAATTGATTGAAGTGATAATTAAACCCGTTGAAGATCTTGCAAAGATGAATATTCTATTGGCACATTTGGCGTTATCTTTCTTGGAAGTTGTTCGCCGGATATGGCGTCAATACAGGTAGGGGCGTGATCAACCATGTGGCATGAACCGCGAAGGAGTTACGAATGAAGGAGGAAGAGGAAGAGACGGAGTAAACAAGAATCGGCAGCGGTGATAGTAGTACATGTATGTAGTTGTGGTAGTGATATAGACTTTTGTCAAGTCTCTAAGTCACTTTTATTAATTGTAAATTGCCATGTGTATCGGTAATGCATCAGGCTTATTAAAGGGATATAATTTTAAACAGGGCATTATAGTGTAATCACAGTCACAGAGACTTGATGAAAGTCTAGTAGTGATAAAACAATCAATCTTTATTGTACGCAAGGCCAAAGGCCCGTATACAAAGTGTAGTGTTTGTACATTCATATAAATTCGGGAAATCAGAACAATATAATACTTTCTACCAGACAACGGCTTCGGAAGCGTAGGCTATGGTATATGAACAGTGCGTATTGATACTGCAGTGGAAGCATATTTCAATAATGTGTGAGGACATATATGTGGTACGTGTGAAAGATATTTACGTCTTAATAAATCATATTTGGGACTATAAATAAGATGTGATGTTCGTTTTGTACACAGGTAGTAGCAGCAGTTACATAGCACCGACGGCAGTGGTAGTGATGGTAACAGTAGTGAATATGATGTTAGTACTTAGGATAGTAGTAATGCTTGTATGTTGTTAGCAGCAGTATGAGCGGTGGTTATGGTAGTTCTAGTAATAGCGGTGGTTAAAGTTGGATAAGCGCATCCGAACGCTAAAATAGGTCTGGTGCTATCTGTATGAAATAAATAAACTAGCCTGTAAATCACACACTGTAAAAGTGTGCCTAATTAAATTACGCCGTGTTCCCTTAGTCCCGGCAAAGGCAGACGGATGTATTTTCTACAAGTCGGCCTCATTCGGAACCTTTCTCTGAGGGTTTACCGAACAATGTTACGTCGATTTCCGAAAGCTTTCCGAATATGAACCGAATGCATTTATTTCCAAGTGTAGGATATTGAAGGTTATAACGACTATTTTCAGGCCGCTGTCGGAAATTTCGGAATGCATTTTGTCTATTTTATGGCATGTGGATCACAAAATAAATGAGATTATTCAAGTGTATTTAAAAAATCAGCAAACATGGTTTTGTGTCATCTTTTGCGTCATCTTTTGTGTATTATTCGTATCGTATGTACATAATTGTATGTAGGCTATATTTATCGTTCGTTCGTACTAGTGGTGGTAGAAGTAGTAGTAGTGATAGTAGTAGCAGTAGTAGAAGTAGTAGCGGTGGTAGTAGTAGTAGTAGTGGTGGTAGTAGAAGTAGTAGTAGTAGTAGTAGTGGTGGTAGAAGTAGTAGTGGTAGTAGTTGTAGTAGTAGTTGTAGTAGAAGAAGAAGTAGTAGAGGTAATAGAAGTAAAAGTAGCAGTAGTAGTGGTAGAAGTAGTAGTGGTAGAAGTAGTAGTAGTGGTAGTAGTAGTAGAAGTAGTAGTAGTGGTAGTAGTAGAAGTAGTAGTAGTAATGGTAGTAGTAGAAGTAGTAGTGGTAGTAGTTGTAGTAGAAGAAGAAGTAGTAGAGGTAATAGAAGTAAAAGTAGCAGTAGTCACAGCAAAATTTTGTAGGTTTCCATGCACTAAAAACCCATGGGAAACCCAATGGAAACTTAAGTTTCCCATAAGT
>JAUELE010147520.1:0-14041 GCA_031471655.1 Diodora aspera
CTAAACAATCTGTATTGCGAAAGGTCTCAAATAGGCAGTTTACAATTTGATTTAAAAATATAACCGAATAAAATATCCATTTAAAAACAAAATGAAGATGACCACAAACATTCCGCTGCCGCACTCTTTTAGCATAAGAGTTTTCGTAGAAGAGAGAATGATAAATAATTCGACACCTGTGCTGGTTTGCCCCAACACAAACAACTATCCATTTAAACATAATAACTGGTAACCAAAGAAAAACATAGCGAGCAAGAACGTCTATCATAGAGCAATAGAGTGGTCTCAATGAGAACATACCTAGGCGATCTACCCGTACTATAGACACTTCTTGGAGACTGTTTCACGCATTTAACTCTTTCCCTCCTAGGAGACTGGTGTTACCAGCAGCGGTAGGAAGTCATGGCTCAAGTGCACCTATGGCTGGTCCGACAGGTACAACAACTACACCTTCAGAATGTTCGACACCAACGGCGACGGAACGTTTTATGACGTCGACTTCAGTTTTCCTATAAGTATGATCGTTTCCTCAAACATCTCAACGGTAGTCACAATCATCTGAAGATTCTTGAACTTACTTCAGTCTCTTTCAAATACTCAAACGGGATAATGATTCTAAAAACGTTTTCTTTCCAAGTTTGTAATGATTTTCTTCTTAGGGAGGAACGTCGATTTATTATATGTAGGGGTGGGTGAGAATTCGGGGTGAACCTTTTCAATATTAAACCAACAACAACTTTCTTAAAACTTTCTTAAAACTAGTTAATTCAGCCTTTCAAAGAAGCTTTACGAATTCTATCCCTGATAAATGTCGGCTAAAATTATATTTCAAAACCATTAACCTTGACAAAAAATAAGAAGGTGCAGTACATGTAATAACTGTAATACCAAGAAATCAACATTAATCGTCTTGCTATTTTTTACGCTTCCACGTCTACATTTTCCCCCAGGATTTCCCAGAAATGATTTTCTACTCCGCGAGTACACGGTAAGCAGTCTTTGTGTAACATTGTATAGATTTTGTGTCGCAGAAAAAGATGTTACGAATTCCATTAATATAGTTTACAAAGGAGTATCAAAACACTTCATTAACTCAGTGTTGTTCTCACTGATGAGTAGAACAAAAGGAGTCACTAGAACAGACGAATCCGCAATGTCGTGTGTCTAATACAAATTGTCAGTACACATTATGATCACGATAAGGGCATATTAATGATATATAACTACATTTATAGCATGCTTATAGTTACTTTTGATTTTAGAAATTAAGTATGTAAATTACAGCTCTTTGAGAACACTGCTGCTCGGATAGTCGTAAGACGACGAAAATATGAACACATCAAGCCAAATCTGCGAGAACTACATTGACTGCCTATCAAAACCCGTATACTCTACAAGCTCTTGACATAATATGCGTACAAGTGTCACAGAAACACCGCACCTGCCTATAAGAAAATTGACTGAGCTCCCAGAGACGTATCAGCCACAGAGGACTCTCCGATCCGCAAATCAACATTTCGTTTATGTCCCAACAACCTCCTTCAGATGGCTTTGGCAACGATCTTTCAGCTATAATGCGTCAGGACAGTGGAACAAGCTCCCAGCTCAGCTGAAAGAATGTGAATCTCTTGACACCTTCATAGCACAGCTAAAAACCCATCGGTTCAGACAGTTTTACGAGTGACTTTTATCTACCCTACATCTGTAGATACTACAGCGCCAGGAGCATACACATAGTGTATAAAATGCGCTTAAAAAATGTACATAATAATAATAATAAAGATTGACGTTGTCTAAATGTACGCTCTTGATATAATTATATATAATATGTGTGTTACTCTGCTGCCGTCATTTAAGACTGTATATTTCCACATGAAAAGTCATCAATGATACTGTGACTTTAGGTGTTTCAAAAAACATTCGAATCTTGCTAGTTCTTAACACTTTGCTTTCTGTAAATTCACATATTTCATACCCCGTGGGGTTCCCGGGGATGTCGCTCTAACGCCAGAAAGAATAAGACCCCAGTATCCTCATGCTTACCGTAAGAGCCGTCTGAAATCAGGATCTTTTGCTTTCTCTTTCTTGCTATCGATCATGTGTTGTCTCTTTTCCTGATGTGCCTCTTGAACATAACATTGCGCCATGGCTGAAATATTGCCCCCCCCCCCTCTCGCAATGTAAAAAAATCCACTTCACTCACTCTCTCATATATTTCATTTGAATTTAGAAGTTGCCGAATGAAAAATGGCATATGTCTTACAGATAGCAGCTTCGTGGTACCTTTACTTAACCAGTACGTTCTCAGGCTAAATTGATAGTTAATTTATTCATACTTGGTAAGACTGCGGAAGCGCTCAGCTGACAAATTATGATATAAACTTAACAAAAAGAGGATGTTTTTGTCCAGAGATTCCAAGACTGCAAGAGGTAAAGATATACAAGAAGGTAAATTATCACTATCTTGTCTTAACGTCTTTGTCCGTAGTAGTCGACGATGACCACTTCAGTCGTCCTGGAGTTTTGGAGACATAACTGATTTTTGAGTGCGCAGATATACATGTACTAATAAAAAGACGTTTAGGGTCAACCGTAGTGATAACAGTATTTTATTAACGAGAAGCAGCGCATCCGAAATCCACATTATAGCACGTTGGCGCACATATTACATACATGTACCAATGTGCACATGTTTAAAGTGGGGCACACCGAGCTTGAGTTCGCAAGTGGCAGGCAATACCAATCCGTGCACGAACAGTTCGCACGTAGTGGGCACAAGAGATGATGTGAATATCGCTAGGATGATTGTTGGTCCATGCTTTTCTGTCTCCTTTCCTTTGCCCATCGGCCGCTGGTTTGTATGCATCCTATAGCTTGTCGCCTCTGCGAAGGGAGAAACACAGTGTGACCCACTCTACAGTATACAGTGAACCGCCGTGTAAATTCGGTCTTCTGTTTTAGATATGTATGTTTATATCCCATATTTTACGGGCGTTTCTAACATAAAATTCTTCTTACCAAAGATGGCATATAGTGAGTGAGTAATTTTGGATTTACGTGGTTTTCGACTATTATGCAGCCACATCAGCTAGGTCTCACAAACATCACGTCGGTCTCGGGGCTCCTGTCTCTTCGGGCTGACAAGGGGCCCGGGCGGGACTCGAACCACAACTGCCACAGCTGACAGATTGCTAGACCGACGCACTAACCAGTGCGTCATCCCGCGTCACCAAAATAGCATATGCCCATACTGTCATCGCGGGTATAATAAACAGAGACGTAGTCTTAGTTCGGGTCAACTAACGGGGGCCTATGCATTTCCCATCCGGTCTGGTCGGTATTTCACGAGCCTGATCATGTTGAGGAAGTGTTTTGAACAACCATGCGTTGGAGATTTAGTGTTACAATCGCATCCTTTCTGGTACTCTTTTGCAACTGTTTGAATGTTCATCGGTCAGGGTGAACCAGTGACCTTGGTCGATGAAAATTGAAACAGTTCTAAAAGGGTAACGTTGTATGTTTTAGCTATATATTCACATGTGTGGCTATTCTGGTGATATGTTGTAAACACTCAAAGTAAACGGGAGGTGAGTTGGTCGGAAGCCCGATAGGTTAATTAACGTTTAATCTGGATAGTTATTTGAAGGGTAATTCACTCGAGCTCTCAGATCCTCAAGGTTCTCCCTGCCTCCCACCTACACACCGTCAGTATCAATTGCGTGACATTGGCTTTGTTGGTAAATTGCTTCAATCCATCCAGCTGCAACTGAATACGTATACCTGGTCGGATATAAAGAGTAAGAGGGGCCTTTGCTTTCGGATGATTACAACATATGCCTACTCATAATTGTGTGTCGATGTTCACAAAAGCAATTCTTGCTTTCATGCAGTTTCCTTTGGTTGGCATTGTGCTAAAACAGCATTCTCTCGAAAACATATCTCTGTGAATTCTATTGCATCAATGAATGTATGGCAGGTCTTGCTTTGTAGATACGTTGACCAGGTACAATTCAGATCCAAAATGTTTGTTACAAACACATGCTTTGTATATTAACAGTTTGACAACTTTGCGCGGACTTTTCAAGAGTGGATGTACAAGTACGTTTCACTATAGGTCACTTAAACTGTGAATCATCAAGTAAACTATTGAAAATGGAGTCCTGTCTAAATCGAGGTCTTTATGTCTCACTATTTTCAGAATACATAACGTGATTCATTCACCACTAGTCGAAGCCACGACACGTGGGTGTCACCTTTTGGGTCAGACTCGTGACTGCTAATTCAAGAAAGAAAAATGATATGTCATGTGTGTATGTACCCTTGAGAATTTGAAAGCCATAATAAGCAAGATATTTAAACGAACAGAATTGCAACAAAGCGCTGGATAAAATGGTGAACGTTCATCAACAAGCCCAGAAAGACTATACCACAAGATTTGTTTGGTTTACTGAAAACAGGAATGAGTTCACATAGTCGTTTGACATGATTACATGTTCGCTGTTCACGGGATTGGCTGTTCATCAGGGCAATAATTATATTCCTGCTTATAGTATTGCAACATTATGCTCAGTTCCAAAAGAAGCTGGACAATCAGATTGGATTTGTTAAGTATACGTACATGAAATACCAAGTGTAATTTTGTTAAAAGAAAAGTCGTCATGGGTTTTTGAGGATAAAACAAACATCAATTCCTGTACAAGTTTGATTGTGTAGGCTTGAGCTAACATTTCCATTTTCCCACTGTAAAACTACAGTCACATTGCTACGATACATACAGAGACATTGTTTATCAAGGGAGATGCATGCTCGGTTCTGTCTACATGAAAACAAGCACATGAAATTGTCATTAAACTCGCGAATGTTAGTGTACCGTATGTTACTTGCAAAACACTGCGTAGATGAAAGAATTCAAGTCCGAGCAATGCATCGCGCCTTTGCGTGATTGATGCTGGCTGGAGTGTTGTCAATGCAGCACGAAACATGGAAGTACATTGTGCAACGATGTACAGACTTGCTGAAAGCCCAGATCAACCAAATACGAAGAGGGCGGCCAAGAGTGACGTCATGCAGACAGGATCAGCACATTGTAATCTCCTTTTTACGCAATATTTTTCGCTAAGCCATTTTAACAGCTCAGCAGACGATCCGTACCTATCACAGACTCATGTGTGCAAGCACATAACTTGGTCGACGGTTGAGAGGACAAGGTCCTTCTGTGATGCATTTCAAATTCGACACCTTGCCAAATCAGAAACGGGCAAAATCTTCAAGGTCGTGGGAGAATAAAAATTAGACTTTAAAATGTTAAAGCCTTGACGCTGATGTTATAATTAAGACGTGGCATAATACGTTTTGGAAACAATGTGCTGGAAGCTTCATAATGTTATCAGTATGCGCATGTCACCGTAAGAGGAAATGCTTCCTTTAGTGGCGGGCTTGGGATTTTATAATGTGATAACATATAGTTCACTTGTATGGTAACAAATACCGTGCCCACGGACGCACTAGAGACAGGTCAGTACGATTCGTAGAAGACTTGAAGCAGGAGGCGATGTTTAGCTGTTGTTTAAAGTAATCCAAATTTGGGGAGCCACATTGGGCGACAGATGGTTGAATGCATACACTTGCTACTCCCGGATTTATTCATTACATATTTCTACACAATCTAGCATGTCTATCCAATAGTTATTTATCACGTACATGTAACCACTGAGTGTATGTTTAGCAAGTGTTTGTATTCTACGGGCACCACTGCAGTCACGTGACACGTCATAGGGGACCCTGTCTGTACGAAACTAGGAATTGCTTTCATTAAATGGAAAATTGAAATCCCTTACAGCGAATTAGAGGATTTTAGACGGTTTCGTTGTTACTTTAATTTTATAGCGGAATCCACAAAGCAAAGCCTGTGGCCAAAATATGCGGGAACTTATGTTCTAAGTCTATATCATTTCATAAAATGAAATCAATTGTGGCAGTTGAAACAGTAACTGTTTAGCCAACTAATGTCCCAAAGTTCAAGTCAAATTCCTAATGATGGCGTTTCGAGTAGCAAACACAAAACGCAAGATAGATTCATGCCTAAATATGTTTATTCTCATGACCTGTGTTCCAACACAAGATTCAGAGTATTTGCGACTGTGGACAGTCCAACTGCGCTTCTCGTCATCTCTCTTACAGCCAGTCGCTGTGCCAAGAGTGGAACTTCTTCATAAGCCAGCTATACCAGTCATCAGACCTCTGCTCTCCGCGGATCTTTCGCAGATCCTCCTGAAAACAAACCAACATAATCAATGATGATGCCAATAGCTCAAAATAGACCATTATGTATGATTCTTCACAAAGAAAAAAAGAAGCGGCCATTTGATTACAGAGGTGGGGAGGGGGCACTGGCAGGTTTTTCACTTGCAAGCTATTTGTTTATAATATGTCAGGGCATAAGAGATTCAATGTTTTCTTAGATAGTTGCTGATAAACAATTTCATTTAAAAATTGTTTGGATTCAGTGTATGTTGGATTTTGTATGCGATTACAGTTATGTAATATAAAACGTATTTAAAATGAGAAGTTTAATGTTATGTGGAATGTGTGCACCCGATCAATATACATTTCATAATTATACATTGACAATAGTGTATGTATCTCATGCAACCTATTTATTTCTTCCACATTTTTTTGTATTTCCAAAATCTAGCAGCTCCTCTCCCATACAAATACAATTGTCGCTCCCTAACTGAAAATAAACATCAAACTTGGAAGAGGGTACTGCTAGAAGACACAATACTGACGTGCAAAAGAAGCTATACCGGGATGTTTAAAGTCGACTGACGAAAGAGAAACAAGTGTTTGTTATCGAAGAGATATTCACTCATGAGAATGTTGTTTCAGTACGATGTGAACCAGATGCAACTCCACTAAGGTAACATAAAGTTATTGAACATTGATGGTTGGTCAACGTGTATCTCATTAGTTGGTGTCGGACGTCAGTATACATGTAAAATAGTAAAATACTAAAGGATTGAGAGTCAACAATGCATAAACATTTGTAGCAATTATTAGACAAAAGTGGCATTTTTATAATTAGAATCAAATACACTTCTATTATGCCATGCAACTCATTTATTATTTCAATCATATTTAGCAGGAACATAAAAGTAGCAATAATGTTATGGTCCAGTGCCACAGACAACTGAACAGTTACTTTGCGAGCGTCCAGTTGTCTTTGAGCCTTCTCGATAGTCCTGACATATTGTCCCATCAGTTCGCACACTGACACTTTGCCGTCACCTGAAAGCATAATTTAATTAAATTAAAATATTCAATGTGACAAGAATCACGTCCAATCGTCGAGAGGACCATAGATAATGAGATACTGTCATACGTGTTAACTCCATAATCAATAAATGAACCACACAAAAATAGATGTCGGATGGTACAATTTCTATGTTATTAAGCCACACTTGAATGTAACTCTTCAGTGCGCTTGTGCTCGGGTTTTGAGGCGTCACCAGTATGTCCTAGCAACTGCTGTACACATTAAGACCGCCTTAAGGATTCTGAATAACGGAAATATTAGCCTTATTTACAGTTATACCTGGATGGTTGAAGAGCCCGTGTGAACAGCCCGGTTTGATTTGACATACGTTGCAACAATGCTGCATAATAAATGTTGCAGAATCATGCACAAAAACGGCTCTTGAATTTGCTTTTTAACCCCCATTATGGACCGTGATCTCATATATGGGATCAGTTATTTTAATTCAAATTTAAATTAATATCTAAAAATATATGGTTTCACATAAGCATTTGATGGCGACTACTGTCAATGAAAGAATATGATTTTTGAGTGTTCTCCCTTGGTGGAACTTGATTAGGCGGCCATTTTGTCTGAACGCATAACATTTTCTGTTCAATCATGGGAAGGTTCAAGAGGTAAGCTGGTACTAACCTTTCTTCTGAACATTTATGTATTTTCATAAGAGGTAAAAACATTTACATCCTGTTCGAAAACGTGATCTCAAATGTAATGCATAAAGTCTAACAGTTTGTCCAGTAGATGTCAGTAAAGCTCGATACCATATATGGCTTTTCGAATATGTTTGTTGCGAACAAACTTGCTATTGTTTTGCAGAACCTTCCATGTAGACCAGGTTTTGAGCCCTTTTGAAAGATTTTGGTAATTTTGAAGGAGCCACACTATGCATTTAGTTTCCCTCTGGTAGCGGGGAAACAAGCGAGAACAGTGCTGACTCGAATGAAGGTGGAACGGTGTCGAATTCAGCTTCTTGCTAGGTTCAGTGCAACAATCAGGGGACGTGGCTTGCAATCTACAGTTGGTGACTTGCCCACTGAAGAAACAGTGAGGTGTTTGTGTTTTCTTTACTTTTTATTTTCAGTCAAAGGTAAAGGTTTAAATCCCTGCCTATATTCATATTCAATCCGAACATGATATTACAGTGCAATCCGGATAAGTAAAACATTTCTTTGGTCCCAGTATGCTTCGTCTGCATTAACATTTTGTCACTATTTTGATATTATGGATAATTAGAATTCCCGCTAGCTAAAATATTTGGCAAGGCCCCTTCAATCAGTTAAGTGAGTAAATGCCATGGGATAAGTAAAACACATAAGCGATCAATCGAATTAACACCAACTGTCTTAACACAATACCTTACTTACAGCGGTTTCAGTAAGTTTGTTTGTATCGCAATTGCACGTATACAGACTTCAGTGGATCCCAATGTATTCGTGTGCCAACTGATGGGGGGGGCGGGGAAACTTCGAACAAGCCCGGTAATATCATATCCTATTTATCCTCGTTTCTTATTGTGACTGCTTGAACCTAAAATTGTCCATTATTTGAATAAAACCCTTCAGTCCAGGTTTCATTCATCTTGAGTAGTGTGTTGTGTGTATTGGAAAACCCCTATCCTCTTAAGACCACAATCCCACATACAATGTAAGGGAATATAGAATCGCCTTATTTTTCACTCAATATTATCTTTTCTACAATCAAAATATTTTAAACCTCTAGATATGTTAATGTTGCATACACACCTACATAATAATCAATTTTGAGGTGGAAAAAAAAAATCCCAAATGAGTTTGGAAAAAGACTATGACGGTATTAATTGCATCTAAACATTATTTCAAAGTACGAGTCTGTACATTAAAGAGTACATGCATATTTATTGAAATGATAAAAATGACATCAAATTTACAGCATGCACTTCTCTGTCTCACACTTCCTTTCTGAGATATATGTGATACTCTGTACTGCTTTGTAAGGATTACATGACAGTAAAGACACAGACTTACTGTTAACATCGGCTGCATTGAAGTTGTCCGGATGGCTATTGTCTGGAGCATTCAGAACATTGTCCCCATTCCTGTCAATGATATCAAATACATAGTTGGTAGTATCACGGTCCATGTTGTTCCTCGCAACTTGGTCCGCGACAAAAAGACAACGAGGAAAACCAACTGGAGCTGAAAAGAGAAAGAACGAAACATTCGCCATAAGCAATTGATAGTTTACTTACGCTTCTCTTAACAAAAATGTAATGGCCTATGTTGCATCGGTGACGTTGTCAGTATGATGCAGCATGAAAGTCTGAAAGTGAGAGGAAAGTGGTGATCTGATGTGGTGAAATATGTTACTGGTCTGGTGCTGAAGGCCAAAAGTGAATTCATGAACATCATGATAAAAAAGCCATGGAATTCATAAATACTCCTTCATCTGAGGCATTCGCCATCAACTACAGCTTCAAAACAGACCTGGTCTTCTCGAAACCTTTTATTCGTATTGGTTGGAACATAGTTTCAAGCGTAGAATGATTGTTCTGATAGCAATGTCAATTTTACATGTAAATATACATAATTATGTTATGATGAGAATTGTCAAAGTGTTTCTATAGTCGGACTGACTCCTAAAAATGGGCAGCATAAGGCTGGTTATATACAATCCATGCGTTCGAAGCATTTTTGTCTTTGCTGAATTTTGTTGTCGTTTATTTTGAATAAGTAACGGAATAACAGAGGCATTGAAGGAAACGGGAGGCATACAGGAACCCAATCCCCCCCCCCCCCCCCCCAAATTTCCCTTCCCGGTAATACAAAGGACTGACAACAATGTTCTCTTAAGTAGAAAGGCAGGTTATATTTTTAGGACCCAAATTGGTAGGTTTGCAGATTTAGTGGTGATGGTACAGTGACAGAACGCCCATTTCGTTCGCCTGAGCGTTCGAATCCTGCCTGGGGCAGCTGATATTCGCCGTTTACATTACGGTAAACCCGGGGACGCGATTCTTATAGATGTAGTGATGTAGATGAAGTATTGATATTGGCGTGTTAAATATAAATGAACCGAACTAAACTGTGAATACTTATTAACAGCGATATACTGAGTAGATGTGGGCAAAACAAACTCGTAAACAGATTGTGGGCAGGTCGCGAGCTCGATCTCAGCCAGCGCCGTGTGGTAAGATTTGCGCCACTTGTCCCAGTCAATCCAGATGGAAATTGTATTGAAACTGCACAGTGACGACGACAACAACAACACCTACTAATACTACTACGACGACGACGACTTACGTCCAGTGGTGGGAGCTGTTCCATTGGTAGAGGGAGCAAATTCAACAAAGGTCACAAATCCATCAGCGTTGACGTCCGATCTCTTCACATCATTTATAATGTTGGTATAGTTGAGGCCTAAAACCTCCCAGGAATAGAATCTGAAAGTGATAAGAGTTGTGTTGATTTTTGTTTAATTTTACATTGCATGCACCAGCAATATTTTAGTCATGAAAAAATGCAATGAATAAAGAGTACACAGACGGGAAACACAGTTCAAACTGAGATAAGTAGAAGCGAATTGGAAGCAGAAGATTCCATTTTACTCGTTTTACAACAAGCAGTCAGTTACCAGAATCCTTATAACAGAATTCTAGAATTCAAAGTGGATGGAAGTTGTACGATGATAAATTGAATGAGATATGAGGATACGTTGGATAAGGTGGGAGAGGTATGATATGTTGAATGGGATGGAAGAGGTATGAGGATACGTTGGAAAGGTGGGAGTGATAGGATGACATTGGTTGAGGTGGAAGAGGTGCGAGGTCCAGTTGAATGAGGTGGAAGAGGTTTGAGGATACGTTGAAGAGGTGAGAATGATACGATGACATATTGAATGAGATGGAAGAGGTATGGGGATCTGTTGCATGAGGTGCACGAGATTTAGTGTGAGGACACATTGGAAAGGTGGAATTGGTACGATGAGATGTTAAATGATGAATGTACCACTGGAACACTAATAGGTCCTTTCCTCAGTACTGAACAGTTCCAAATAGGTGTAGTTAAGAATTTACAATCACCATCACTCGGAAATTTCTCTAGCGAACAGGGATCAAGACTCCAACAAATTTAGTTACAGACAAAAGCAAGTCGCAAAGGTCGACTTACCCAGCACACTGCGGTCTATTCCATGGCCACCAGTAGTCAAAGTTCCATGCAGACACAGAGTACACGCTCAGTGCCAGACAAAATAAAACAGAGATGCCCATGGTTCAACACTGAAACACAATATTTTAGGTGGTTATAAAGGGATAGTTTCATAAACAGAAATCCAACTCCTTAATTCTTGCAACTGGCAGATGATGTGCAGGCAATTGTCACTTGACTTCATTCATTAGAATTGCTAATGGAAATAAGGATGCCCAAATAATGTCCAAAAACGGACAATACAGTAAGACGTCATACCAAGAAGTTACATTATCTTCATCATCAATTCTTTATGCATACTTGTATATAAAACTATACAATAGGTACACTTGACCAAAAAGAAACCTGCTTATTTCCGGATATCAACAAGTAATTACTGGCAAATATCGGGAAATAACGAAATAAAAATGAACAAAGACATGTGCGCAAATGTCAAATATAGAGTTTCACATGTATTACCTGCCTATGAAGAAATAATAATGTTAATGAGCGAGGTAACTCTTTCTGAGGTACTTTTGGTAATATTTATTCGTTATGATTGTTGACCATCTGACACATAAATTTCCTTTATACAGGTTGAGGCCTATAAGAAATTTTAAACATGAAAGAACACCATCATTCAAATACACGAAAGTCAATTGACAGGAACAAAACATATGTGGGCTATAGAACGTGCAGGTCAAATTGTAATGTACACATAATACTTTTAAATAAAACTGATTTTAAACATGTCATGGTTTAAGATTAATGGTGCCTTAAATGTCGTTCAAAAATGTAAAACCTGTAAGAAAGTATAATGTACGCCACTTACAGGTAACTTGTGTCACAGCAAATGCGGACAGTGGACATATGCAAGGTTTTATTAAGGTTCCCTGTCTCGGGGCTGTGGGTAAACATTAACTTAAGCAGGCGAACATGTGCACTTTGAGATGAGGCTCTAAATGGGGGAGTTTAAACTGCGTTCAGTTGCACTAGGGTTTTGGGGTACCTTCCAAGTCAGTCTGTGTAATAGTTTTACAGTAGTTCATTGAACAATTTATTATAATGATGAGTGTTGTCTGAAATGATTTTAGTTCGTGGAAATAGTTTTCATATCTTCTTCAAAGAACACAGATAGAACAAAAGCTGAATTAGTTGAGTTCGTGTTTACATTGCATGGAAATCTTACAGCTTTAGTGAACAGGAGAAAGGATCGTTCACAAAGAGATCATTATAAACAATAGTGAACACAAGAGATCTCCCTGCAGTTCATCCCATAAGTGTTCAATTGGGTCAAGATCTGGTGATCTTGAAGGCCATGAACGAACCTGAATGTTGCTGTACCAGGAACAAAGTAGTCAACCGTGCCGTATGTGGTCGAGCATTATCATGTTGAAAAATGGTGTTTTGTCTGTTCATGAACGTATGGCCTGATGACTTCATCACAATAACGCCGCGCTGTTAGATTGCCCTGAATCTGAACAAGATCTGTCCTACCACTGTATGTAACGCCCGGTCACACCATAACACTTCCATCGCGGAATCTGTCCACTTCATGAACACAGTTTGCAGCATACCGTTCATGACAACGTGTACACACGCGTGCTCTCCCGTCTGGACGTCTCAATAGAAATCGTGACTCGTCACTAAAAATGACAGTTCTCCATCTCTGCATAGGCCATGGCCGATGATTGACACACCATTGTCGTCGTAGCTGACGATGTTGAAGTGTGAGGATGGGACCTCGCACTGGTCTTCTGGGACGAATACCGGCGTCACGTTGACGATTCCAAACTGTCTGGTCAGAAATCCTACGGAGCCCTGGCACTGAAGTTGTGGTAGAGGATGCAGTTAGGAATCTGTGACGTAAGTGTCGTAAGCGGATGAATCTGTCTTGGACAGGGGTTGTGACACGTGGTCTTCCGGATCGTGGTCTATCCCGTGTGGTTCCATTCTGTTGAAAACAATGCAACAGTCTTCCTATTGTGCTCTGGGATACGTGTAGGCGGCTTGCCACTGCTGATTGTAATTCGCCAGCCTCCAAATGTCCAATCGCATTATTCCGTTGAACCTCAGTAAGTCTAGGCATGCCTTTACCCCTCACTACACGTTTGAACATTTTAATTGTTTATTGTGCACGAAGTGGACGTGAGCCAAAAAAAACCCATGATTTTTGTAAACCCGTGTTTTTTGTAACATTTATTCAAAAATTAGTGTTGGTTGCGTTTTGGCGATCGTATTCTGCATCAGAAGAGATTCAAACTCGGAAAGAGTTCAAGGTGATATTGGTTTTCAAGATATTAAATGAACTAATGTTTCCGATTCATCCCAAAGTGACAAGACCTTAAAATCTCTGCTATGCGTTTCCTTTTTGGAGTCATATATATTAGATCTACAGAACACTACTCCCAAAGTTTTAATACTCCACATGTGCGAATAGAATGCTTTTGCATTACCATAGTAATGTCAGCACAACACAGCAGAAGGATGCACTGCCAGCGCAAGACAGCAGAAGGATGCACTGCTAGCACAAGATAGCGGAAGGACGCACTGTCCGCAAAAG
>JAUELE010147742.1:0-14036 GCA_031471655.1 Diodora aspera
GCTTGCCACTAGTTTCCGTAAATGCATCCTTGTCTATGTTACGTGACCTGAAGAGATAGTGTACTTTAATTCCGCTTTTACATCATACATAACATATTTATATTAAAATTGCCCCGGGAAATAATTTTAATTTTAAATTAAATTTTTCAAGCGCTATCCATTTCAAATATTAGAAAGCTGTTGAAAACCAAGCACTGGATCACGTGACGAAGAGAGATGCGCGTCTGTTGACACAATACAGTGGATATAAAAACATTGGCAAATTTGGTGGAACCTAAACCGAAAACAGAATTTTCAAAATGATCACGAATGCCGTCACATGCGTGCGCATTCAAAGACAATCAGTAGCTAGTATTCGCATGTTTAAACCTGAATTGACATTGCAGAAATTCTGCAGTTATTTGAAATACGGCATTTCACCCAAATATTTTGTTAGTTTTGTTTTTGCATTCCAGAGCATTTATACACAGTCGCCCGCACGCACACACACACGAATTATGAAGGATGTT
Organism: Diodora aspera; assembly: GCA_031471655.1. Classification (NCBI taxonomy): domain Eukaryota; kingdom Metazoa; phylum Mollusca; class Gastropoda; order Lepetellida; family Fissurellidae; genus Diodora; species Diodora aspera. The sequence continues at coordinate 510 of JAUELE010147742.1, forward strand.
ATATTCATCTCTGAGACATACACCTGTTTTAAATCTGCATGGAATAAATTTCAATTTACTGAAATTCTGTGATAGATTAAAATATTTTTCTTCAATGGAATTTTGATTGTTTAAAGCAGCAACATGCAGCCGCACGCACATGCGCAAGTATTCCACTATAAATAAATATTATTATTTGCAGCCGGCGCTTCTGTTTTCGATCGCGTGTATTACGTCAGGGTCGATGCTTTGAAAGTGTATATTCATTTCAATTTTAAATTTCAAAGAAGGAATTTTATTAAAATATATTAAATAAAATACGTTGGCTCAAAACATCTGCTATTGCTATATCTTTCTTTCGAGGCTAAAATCTTAAACAAATCAATGAAAGCAGTTAATCTTACATAAAATATTTTAAATTAAATTTTAGAATTATGAATAGAAACGAAATTCCACACGGACCAGACTGTAAACGTCTTATAAAAGATTATTTGGTTTTTGCTATGGAACACACGTACTGTAAATATTTGCCTAAAATATGAAATTTTAATTAGGAATAAATCTTTGCAGCATCTGAATCCCGTTGCTCGGCGAAGTTTATTACATTTATTGATTTTAATTCATATTTCAAGGTGTTTATTTCCTGTTGTGAAATTGACATGAGATCAGCGTGAGAAATGCACGTTTTTCGCGTTCCCACGTGCACATTTCAAAAGCCGCAAGGTGTCATAATTTTACCTCAGAAATTGACGAGCGTGGCATGGCGCGCTTCATTTATTTATTGAGAAATTTTGATTGTACTGTTTTCTAATGCGAAGCATCGAGCTGGTTTTAAACCCGCGGTTGTATGACTGTCAGAATATGAATTAACGCTATGCAACAAAGCATGTGGTTCTGTCAATGTTCAGCTTTGGCGTGTGCCAATGAAAAATGGCCTCGGAACGCACGTGCCACCTCTGCACGCTGATTAGTCAATTCGCCGGTCGATAGAAATTATTCACCAGCAAACAGGCGGTTTCCAGGCACCCCGTAAGGGTTACGAACTGCTGCGGGCACCTAGAAACCGTTCAATACGGTAAAAAGTATCCATGCTTTTGCGCTATCGACTACATACGACCGTATGCAAATACGGCTTTGCGTAAAATTGCATTCTCGAATTTCGCGCAGCTAATTAGCATGAAAATGAACTAACAAACGCAGTGTGCGGCGATGTTGTGTAGACGAGCTTTCCTACCACGTGGCTAAGTGAGAAATGTTTGTTGTTGAAAACAAAGTCTAGTTGTGTTACCTGTGCTAGCGCTGAGATGGAGGTTGTGTTCGGTTGAATCATCACTACAAGAACGGTTCTCGAGCGGTGACATCTGATGGACCATCACCGAAATGATTTGAGTGTTTATCGAGTGGAAAATCTCGGAATAGCCTATCGCAATGAAACACAAGCTGTGACATCTCAACAGACGATCGGGAACATCAACTTTCAGTTCTCGCAATGTCTAACACGGAGGAAGTTTTGACGACGCTCGCTGCCGTATAATGTAACCAGTTTACGATTTTCTGTGATGTAACGTGCGTGTCTCGTGTGTATTATGAAAGGAATTCCACAGGATTTGGATTAACGTGGATCATTCCTATAAGTTGCTTCGTCTTAGTCGGAATGGTGTTACGACAAAGAACCGAATTTGCTGCATTTTTCTAACTTTAATTCTTGTCAAGTAACGTGTTGCTCGGCTGATGATTTCAATGCAGTATTTTGATAGTGGGAGCCCGTCTACAGTTCGTTATGAGGACGTACTCTTTTCATTACGTATTGGGAATTGTTGTTACGGCAGCTTTGGTCGGTCACTGTGACACAGGTGAGAGCTTCTTTGATCTTCTTAATTACAGGTATGAAATGTTAATGTTGGCAGAAAGACGCTGGATTTTGCAATTCATTTCCTTTACGCATTATTGATGTTCTAATGCAATGATTTGAAAGAGGAAAGAAAGAGATATACAGTGTATTGAGAGAGAGAGAGGGGGAGGGATATCTGAATAGTGATGATTGAAAAAGGAGGAGGAGGATGATAACTGAATAGTGATGATTGAAAAAGGAGGAGAAGGATGATAACTGAATAGTGATGATTGAAAAAGGAGGAGGCGGATGACAACTGAATAGTGATGATTGAAAGAGGAGGAGAAGGATGATAACTGAAGAGTGATGATTGAAAAAGGAGGCGGAGGATGATAACTGAATAGTGATGATTGAAAAAGGAGGAGGAGGATGATGATAACTGAATAGTGATGATTGAATGAGGAGCAGGATGATGATAATTGAACAGTGATGATTGAAAGAGGAGGGGAAGATTATGACAACTGAATAGTGATGATTGAAAGAGGCGGGGAAGATTATGATAACTGAATAGTGATGATTGAATGAAGAGGAGGATGATGATGATAACTGAATAGTGATGATTGAATGAGGAGGAGGATTACTGAATGGTGGTGATGATGATGACAATGATGATGGTAACTTTAACAGAATGGAGATTATAACGGCATGAATGAGGGTAATCAGGGAGAGGAGGTTAAAATGAGAATGATGGTGATAATGTTGATTGAATGATGATGTTGATTGAATAATGGTGATGATGTTGATTAAATGATGATGGTGATGTTGATTGAATGATGATAATGATGGTGATGATGTTGATTGAATGATGGTGATGATGTTGATTGAATGATGATGTTGATTGAATGATGATGTTGATTGAATGATGATGGTGATGATGTTGATTGAATGATGATGTTGATTGAAAGATGATAATGATGGTGATGATGTTGATTGACTGAAGGTGATGATGTTGATTGAATGATGATGTTGATGGAATGATGATAATTATGGTGATGATATTGATGATGTTGATTAAATGATGATGTTGACTGAATGATGGTGATGATGTTGATTGAATAATGGTGATGATGTTGATTGAATGATGGTGATGATGTTGATTGAATGATGGTGATGATGTTGATTGAATGATGGTGATGATGTTGATTGAACGATGATGTTGATTGAATGATGATGTTGATTGAATGATGGTGATGATGTTGATTGAATGATGGTGATGATTGAATGATGGTGATGATGTTGATTGAATGATGAAGACGATGATAAATAAGAATGGTTATAATTGTGATGGTGATGATGGTTGAACTGTGATGACGAGAGTCCATGTTTACTATATAAGGCCAATATTTTATGTTGTCAGTGACAAGAACTCCACAACAAAAGTCAGAATCTCAAGAGTCAGTTTCTTCAGGAAGCATCAAAAAGAAGAAAACAAAAAAGCGATCTACAGTTGGCTCCCACAGAAAGAAAGGACGTGACAGGTGTGGTATTGATTAATGTGGAACACCAGGCATGTTCAGGAGGAGCCCATGCCTTGTATGCGCACTCATGATTGGATTTGTCAGTGAGACAAGAAACTCTGTGTGCATGCAATTCAGGGGTGGTGCCAGGAATTCCCCGACGTGGGGACTGAGGTCCCCGACAAGGGGTCTAAACTCCCCGACAAATACACTATTTTTCAAATAACACAAGTAAATACATGTATACATTTTCTCCTAAATTTTCCCGACGAAATGCTATATTTTCCCGGGGGGTCTAAGGCTCCCCGACCGCCCCACTCTGGCGCCACCCTTGATGCATTTATGCATGGAATTCATGCATTAACCCTTAATACACAGTTTGGCTTAATTGGAGAATATAATGGTTTTCTTGCGAGGTAGTTTGCATACTTCACTGGTGCAGAACCCGAGGAGGTCCCGTTGTCTGGCAGAACACAAATTTTCCTTGGTTTAATTCAGCTTGTGTGATTTTTGCCAGATCCTAGTTATAAGCTATAGAAAACTAACCCTAAGCCCAGGGCACGATTAATTAGCAAGGGCCTCAAAAACTTAAAAAGCACAATATATGTTTTCACATTTTGTGTGATCATACAAGAGGCCTCCAAGTTTTGTATAGCTTGGGACCTCACCTAGTCCTAATCCTGTGCTCTCAGTATGGTTTTCAGCAAGATAGGAATTTGGCCTCTTAACTCTTTACCAGGCGGAATAAGATCAGCTTAAGTTGGCTCAGTTGGCCATTGCTGGAATATGACAGTTTCCAAGCACCTGTTCAGCAAGCTTCACAGACACAGAACCGTAGAAAGTTGTGTTGACTGTTGGAACCCAGATTGTAAGATCTTTTCTGGATATCTAAAGTCCAGACAAACAGGGCACGACTGTAAATGCTTAAGAAAATGTATGTTTGATATATCATTACATCATTTCAGGAAACAAACGCCTGATCCAGCTGGTGAAGACTGCCAAACAGCTTCAACATCAAGAGCAAAAACAAGAAAAGATCATGGCAAACAGTCTGTGGTTCAGTCATTGTTGGTGCATGAGAAAACTGGCGGGTGGATGACAAAGAAGAAGAAGAACAAGGGCAGAGACATGCATCAACATCTGGAGAAACTACTCAAAGCCCAGAGTGTCTCAGAACAGAAACTTAAATCTGGCAACAAAAGCTCTCTGGTCAATTTCCTTGAACAGCTGACTTATTAATGGTTTTGTCTTGTGTGTGGGGCCCGGTGTTTTCATTTCTCAAGAACATTTCGCTGGTTTGAGTTCTTTCTCCTTGGGGTTCCTTGGGGAGTAACACATATATTTTATAATAGTGAAACCAGAGTCATTCCACGCTTTTATGTAGCTAAGGCAGAGATAATAATAATAATAATAATAATAAGAATGTAAGGTCTTGTATAGCGCTAAATCAGGCCTGTATAGGGGCTCAAATTTTCGCCATTATTACCCTGGTGTAACCCAAGCAGCCACTAGGCGCTAGAAAGTTAACAACGCTCCTGATGGAGGACCAGAACCCAGTGTCAGCTGGGTGGACTGAGGCAATATACGAGTAAAGCCACTTGCCCAAGGTGACACCACTGACACTGCCAGCGTCTCAGTGCGACGCAGGGACAAACCCTTTCAAAGCCAGCCGATCACCCATCCAACTACTCTTCCGGCCCGATGTTGACACTGAAACTTAATTTAAATCAGCTCTTTAAGTTAATCCCTTGCAGAGCTCTTTTCTCCTGTGCATTACTGAAAAATGTCCTTTGTGACCTTGAATATCAATGGCGGATCCTGCGGGACCTCTGGGACACGCACGTGGAGGTTGACAGCCTGTAAATAGGATTTTCACCATTAAATATATGCCTGAATGCACGAAGTTGTGTCTTTTCCCAAAAAATGTCTTAGCAAGGCCTTCAGACCCATTAAGGACTTTGCACATTTATGACTCAGTCATGTCTGGATAACTGAGCCCCCAGCCCCTTTGGCGAAATACTGGATCCACCATTGAATATTGACATGACTTATCTCTTTCTGGTAGAGCTGTTGGTACCTGACAAAATAGCCTTGAATTTCTTGGCCAGTGTTGCTTTCTGTCGGAGCTGTTGGTACTCTCTGTTAATAACAAAATAGTACCCTCTGTTAATAACAAAATAGCCTTGAATTTCTTGACCAGTGTTGCTTTCTGTCAGAGCTGTTGGTACCCTCTGTTAATAACAAAATAGCCTTAAATTTCTTGGCCAGTGTTGCTTTCTATCAGAGCTGTTGGTACCCTCTGTTAATAACAAATAGCCTTGAATTTCTTGGCCAGTGTTGCTTTCTATCAGAGCTGTTGGTACCCTCTGTTAATAACAAAATAGCCTTGAATTTCTTGGCCAGTGTTGCTATCTGTCCGAGCTGTTGGTACCCTCGCAATTGTCTTTCCCCTCAAATCATCACAACAAACTCTTTTCCATATGACAAATTACAAGCTTGCTTTATTAAATGATGATGGTTTAGCTCAAAGATTGATGATACTGGTGATGAGAATGTCTTGACAATGTTGCTTTGGATGTGAGAGTGGCTGTGTGGGAAATATGTTTTATGTGGTGACGTTATGCTTTATTGTTTATGATCTTCAATTTCATTCTGCTTTTAGTTGACTATTTTAATTTCTTTTGGAGATTAAGCACAGGTGGTTTGATTGAGATATTGAGGGTCAAAAGATTCATTTTGTTTTCTCTTCATGTTACATGATGTGATAGGAGCTTAGGACAAAAGTTTCCCACTGTTTAATTTTCTTCAGATATCTGCAATTCAAAGTTGAATTCTCTTGAAAGCATGATTGTCCTAGCACCAGCCACTGTTTTTAGTTGGCCAGTAAATTGGTTTTTTATTTCTCCACAAGACAAGTCTACATATCAGCACGGGATAATTTTGCTTGTCTTGGCTTTACCCTTGGAAGGTCAAACAGTATCATAAGTCTGTTTGGGCGATTTTGTTGTGAAGGATGATCTTGCTCTCAAGAATGAAGAGTATTACTGTTTTGTTTTTAGGTTGTTCTTCTGTTCTTGGTGTATTGTTTGAAAGATTCTGTTAGTTTGAAAGATTACTGTTGAAAGCAAATTGTTCTGAATTGTTTTGTGAGATTTTTGCAGTATAATCGTGGAGTTGTGAATGCAAGGTATGTGTGAAATATGTTTATATTTTTGTTAATGAATAAATTTTTTAAAAATTAACGCATTTTATTTTATTTGTAGTAGAGATGAGCTATCTGTACCCACAACTCTAGAAATAGACTAACAAATAGTCTATGAAATATTTTTAATTATTTCATTATATTTAATTTTTGTTCCTTTAAGAGCCCTGCTCCTACAATACAGTTTTTGGAATAGAAGCTAGTATAGCTAGACTTGATTTGTAGACTGGCTAAAGGCTTTTAAAATAAATTTATTAATTAATGAAAAAATAATTCCCTAGTCATGGAGCAGGACTACTCTAGAAAGTATTGATATCAGTGTTGACTTATTTTGGTGAAGCTTCTTGCAAAGATTCTTTTTCAGATTGTATGATGTTCTTTGTGGTGTTTTCACATTTGTATTACTCATTTCACTCACTCGGTGCTCCTCAGGCAAGAATGCAAGCACACATGCGCACTCACTCATATACTCAGGGGGTGGTGGGGTAGATCAGTCAGTTGAGTGTTGGCCTGCCGACCTAAGGGTCGTGGGTTCGATCCCCGCCTTGGGGTGATTAGCATGTTTCTCTGCAGTAGTCCATGTTTCTACATGCAGTGATCGTATGGTGCGCTGCCACATTGTGGTATCACAATTGGTTCGCCAGTACCAGCCGCATCTTGCAGGTGACACTATCAAAATCATCCCGCTCCCTATTGGTGATGTGAGCTTTCTTCCTGTACTCAACCAGGGAAAGTGGGCATAATTATGGCTGAAAGATTGCCGAATCTCACTATGAATTCAACCAGCCAACCACTCGCACTCTAAATGGGGAGGGGGCGCCGGATGGTGTAGTGGTTAGCATGTCGGTCCAGCAATCTGCCAGCCTTGGCGGTAGTGGTTCGAGTCCCACCCGGGCGCCTTCAGTCCGGAGAGACAAGAGCCTAGACACCGACATGATGTTGGTGAGACCATTGTGATGTGGCTGAAAGATTGCTAAAAACCACGTAAAACTCCAAATCACTCACTCTAAATGGGGAAGGCAGGGGCAGATACAGGATTTAGGGTTAGGAGGTTGTGAGGACAGGTGTAAATTCTAAAAAAGGGTCTGGGAGTCATACTCATGCATTTTAGAGAACATGTGGTGTGTTCTGGCCAATTTCTGCACTTACTTGATATGGTTTTTGAAGTGTGTCGCAAAATATATTAAACTTGAGCAGTTAAGTTTTTAAACTTATGCTCCTTAAATCTGAACCATGGAGGGGATGTGAGATCATGCAATTGTTTGCATGTCAGCCATTTAATTATGCGCATATGTGCACCTTCGCACTTGTGGGATAGGGGCAGTGACCTTCATGCTCGAAATTACTCCTCAGTTGAGTTGAGTTGAAATGATGTTTTACATTGCAAGGGCAATATTTCAGTCATAAAGCTACGTGATGCACAAGGTCCACATCGAGCGAAAAGACAGTTCATGAAAGGGATCGATAGAAAGGAAAGGGACAGCAACAGATCCCCATTTTAGTCGCCTTGTATGACAAGCATTGGGTTACTGAGGCCCTATTCTATCTACATGACATCAGGTCACTCCCCAGAAGCTCCACAGGGTATTACTCTTCAGTAAAATGACAAGCAAAACAAGAACAAAACTTCAGACTGCTTTTGTCTGAATCCTGACCTGTTTTGTGGAAACGAAACTTGGGGGAACAACTGCCCCCCTCCCCCTGGCTAATACGCGTATGCCTGTAATCTGTTGGACTTGGTGGTTGTGGCTTATGAATTCGGTGATGATGATAAGGAACAATGGACAATGAAAGGGTGAGTTTGCCTCCCAATCTGCAAAATTATTTCTCCCATTTGTGGTGACAACTTTTCTGCTGCTGTTTGAGCTGAACCCCATCTGAGATTCAAACCTTAGCTCTCTAGGTCACGAACTGATCACCAGCACTAAAGATCCGTGATTTACATGTAGATGGTTAATCCATCAAGGCTTTGCTTAATAAGTTCATGATATTCAATACACTCCTGAGAGGAAACTGTCACAGTGCCCAAGCCTTATGTTTCAACTAAGAATACATCCTCGAAATTCAGGGTATAATTAACTCCTGTCTCCATCCGTCAAATACCCTGGACTCACACCTATTCACGACGTTCATTTTGCGAGAATGAAAATACCCAAAATGTTAAATATAGACATCCAATAAAATGTCACATAAGTGCACGGGAAGTAACTCTTGATAAAACATAACGTCTTTACTTCGCCGAGTGTTAGGAGAGACGTGCAACATGATTGGACGCAAGCTGGATTTCGAGGATGCTAAAAACATCTGACATCTGACATCTGACGCTCATCCTTGGGCTCATGACATAGGCAACATTGGGGGTTATCGATCCTCAAAATCCAGGGTGAGACGCGCCACATGAGGCAAGCTTTCACTAAGGAAGCTTCACTGATTGGTCAAAATGCCTGCCTCAAGATGACCGTCATGAATAGGAGTGATTCCAGGGCCTATGACGAACATTGGCGGAGTCATATTTCCTGGATTTTGAAGATTGTGGTTATCTGGGGTGCCACAAAAGAAGCTTTAATATTTTTTCATGATTTCAAATCTGTAAGTGGACACCCAAGGTTGTTACCTCATTGTTACAAAAATTAAAGGTAGACACAAATTTGGTAATACATGTATACATAACATGCTTTGGAGTTGTAAGTATAGGTTAGCTGGTTCCAGCCATAAATTCCATTTCATCCGCAGAGGGGTGGTGCTAACCAATTTACACCACGTAGGTTACAGAGAGAGGTTGATATGGGAAAAATCAACCTGGCAAAATAATGGACATACCATTCCTTAGTGGTGTAAATATATGTTGCATAGCAGTATGTGGCGGATCCAGGGGGGTGGGGTGTCCATGTCAGCCTCCAATTCAAGCTTGTGTCTTCTCTTAAACCTCCATCAATGTGTAAAACTGTCTTTCATTCACCACAGAGATATGAAGACTTTAAATTGATAAAGTAATAATAGCTCAAGTTGAATGATTTTAGTAACCCATTTGTTCAGGAATTTTCTGCCATACTTCAACAAATAAACAATAAAAAAAACACACCAGAAAGCTGAATAGGGCCCCAGTAACCCAATGCTTTCATTCAAGGGCAACTAATTGAGGATCTTTTGCATGCTTTCACTTTTCTTTCTATCAGTCTCTTTTATTGCCTGTTTTTATTCAGTGTGCACCTGGCTAAAATATCTCCCTCTACCTTCCGGGTCATTTTACTCAAATTGTGTTAACATATTTTTTGTAGATTTAGATTAGATTTTTTTAAAAATCAGATTTTTTTGGTCAAATTGTTTTGGCAATTTTTTAGATATGTCTATGGTATTATTTAACAGTTTTAGAACACCTCCCTCTATGAACCCCAACCTCCCCATTTGGCAGGTATATGGGTTATGCCATGTATGGCAAGGTAAAACATCATCTCAACTCTCAACTCGGTGCAAACTCAGAATATTTGCTGTTAACCTGATAATTTGAATGAGATATGCAAAAATAGATGTTGAAACTGACAAGAAAGATGCCTATAGTTATGCCAATTAAAGATGCAATTTAAGTGAAACCATCATTTTCAAATGCAAACTTTGGTTATTAAAACTAGGTTTTTCAAAACTTTGGAAGAAACTACAATGGGTTTAAATTATTGTGTTCTCATTACATGAAAGAAGGATATATACATGTAATGTATAATAATATAAGTAATATGGATAATTAAAATTGTAAATGGGCCGGTGTCACAAACATTCAAAATTTAAATTATCTGCAAGAGATGTTTCCATGATTTGGACAACACCTATGGGATATGAAGAGGCATGGAAACATTTAGGGTAGTTATGAAAAACATTTTTTTTCCATAATTTTATTTTGAAAAAACTATAAATAAATTTTGGAGGAAACGATGAGTCGAAATTCTCATTATTTTGCAATGGAATCATACATATTTTTTTTGTTAAAACAACAAATAATCGGATACACTGTTATTAATCTAAATGTTCGAAAGAGTGCACAAACAACCGTTGAAATTTTAGCGGTTTTCCAAGTTATCAGATTACCTCCCCTAGACATGTCGGCGTTGATAAGATTAGCAAACTCGTCAGTCTCACTGTATGTGATTTTTTTCAGCAGCTACAAATGTGCACCATGCGTGACGACCCTTTAATTGCCGAAACGGACAATTATGTTGCGGTTTGTTCGTGTAAAAACAAGGCAAGTGTTGCCAATGAAGAAATTATTTGAAGCAAACTGCACGTTTTAATGTCCTTCTGTTTTCGCGCAGTTCAATTCAGCAGACGTTATTTGAATTGGTTATTTTCTAGTTACTGCCATTTCGATTACATGTGATATACATTTTTGGGAAAGAGTTCCTGGGGCTACTGCACTTTACCGGGCGCACTTTCCAGAAGATAGTAAAGGGGTGCACTAACCCTAATCACGGATCTAAATCCGTGCCCTAATGAAGATCGATAAAAATGAAAAATAAAAGGGCATTTCCATGTGACGGACGTGAACATTTTGGACAACTTTTTTTCATATTTCTAGAATAATTTCCAATAAAAATTATTTCTAATACTGGATAACTGAAGATACAACCTGAAGTTAAAACATGCATTTTGTAATTGTTTTTGATGAATAAGCTTACTGCCTTATTTTCAGCCATCTTTCTGAAAGGTTTACTCACCTTTTAAATCAATATATTGCAAATGTTGCAATTTAGAAATGAATTACGCCTATATGAGCACAACACAAAGTTTATACAAAGACATTTATTCCCTGTGAAGGAATTAATGTTTTCGAGCACATGATCTTGAAAGCTGGGAATCGGGTCAAGCAGACCATCTGTGAATGAAAAATCTCGCTGTATATTTCAACATGGACCTTTAATACATGATTTCAAGCAGTTCTGTGTGAGCTTATTTCTAGTAATCTAGTAATCTACTATACCAAAATTTGATAATAGCGAATATTAAAGACCCCAAAAGGACACATTTTATACTTTTCAAGTGTACAATAGCACTTTGTAGCTGAATTTTCCACATTTTGGCGGAGAGAGCCGAGCAATGCTTTGAGTTTGTAGGGCTAAACAAGTCGACACAGTAAAATCATGTGAGATCTCGCTGTGCAAGGCAAACAAATGACAGAGCCAAAACATGAATTGAAACAAATTATGGTATGATATAGTTGTTAAAGTTTCTGTTAATCTGAGTAGAACTGATTATAAAATTATAAGTAAACACTAATACTTATAAATCACTTCTTATCCTCTGAAAATATGTTTAAGTTTAAATGGGTTTATAAAAAATGAAATGACTTTTATTTTATTTGTTTCATAGATGCAGTTTATTTAAGAAGTTGAATAATCAAAGCATTCCGCTTGTCCGTTTTATGACGGTGCAAGAAACAGCCAATGCTCTCCGTCCATTCTACTTTGTTGTACATCCAGATCTGTTTGGTCAGCACCCAAGAGAAAGGGTATGTACTTACAGGAGAACGATCATACCCATGTGAAATTAGTGACAACAAAAAAATCATGCATTTACGTTTTGCGAGTTGTTGATAATAAATCTGACTAAACGACCAGTGGGTGAAAAAAGAAAGAATAATTGAAAGATATTTTAAGGTAAGGCCATAATTAAGAGATGCTATGTTTCGGGCAACCCCAACTACCCATAGAAATAGCTCCCAACTGTAGTTTCTGGTTTCTGTTTGGCCTTGATTGTAATTTTATTTTCAAACAAAATGCAAGATACCTCACCTGATGGTCGACCCACCTGCCTCCAGAAACTAAAGATTTTTTAATGATGACCTAACAAACATGCAATGTGTTTTGTGTATTAATCATGATGTGTTCATATTTTGATGGATATTTATCGTTCCAAATGTGTTTTGTTTGTTTAAAGAACTACTTGATTTTGACTACATATCCCACTTTAAAATGATGTTAGGCCAGACTTCTTTCTTTTTTTTTTTGGTTTACGGATTTGGACTCCAAAACTTCAGGTCGGTAGGTAGGGAAAAAACCCAACAAATTCCAACTCTGAATTTTTTCTTCTTGTCCATCAAAGTTTAATGTAGGTAGGGGAAAAAATTAAATGTGAAAGTGATTTTGTTGCATTTCCATTTTAAAAAACCCAACTTTTTAATTATTTAGATTTTTGGGGGGTCAATTTTTCAACTTACGGTACATAATTATGAATGATGCAGCTAGTCAGAGTTACCTCCCTTAATCAGATCAATTTTTTCCCCCCAGAAATGAAATCTTTTTGGGGCGGCGGGGAAAAAAAAACTGCTGTGTCTTTTTTTTTCCACATTTCTTCTTTTTTCCAGTTGGCGGATCCGTAAACCAAATTTTTTAAAAGGTATCACCTTAAAGTGATATCAAATTGTACTCTTGCAGTCAGTGAATGAAGAATCGCTCAAAAAGTTACATGAGTATATAACTACACTACAACGTGCAGGCTCAGCCCGTCCAACAGTTGTCAAATTCTTTATCAGACCAGACCAAATCAGTACTACAAATGGTGAGTAGCAGTTACTTCTTCAGTGTGGTTGATCTTGGACACAAATGAATTCCAGGGAGTGGCATGGTCCAGTGACACTGAAGGGGTCGTTGTCAGCACAGGTACTACAATTTATATGTACCTCGGTTGTACCCGAGTTCATGCAGCTATGCAAATCGGTACCTCCATTACATGAATGTGTACTATAGATAATGAAATTTCATTCTTTCACGTCTGCTTCTGGTCCCGAATCCCTGCGCTTACCGATCTTTTCCAACAACACATATATTTCTTTTGACTCAAGGCATCGTATTAAATCATACAGGCATACATCTGCCACCATTTTTTGCTAGTTCCTTGCAGATACCAACCTCTCCCCACAGGGTTGACCACCTTCGGCTCAGGCCTACGCTATCTCTACCCTGTCACAACCCTAGCCGTTTGTTGGTTCTAGAACTCTGCCCCCTGGTGAG
>JAUELE010147853.1:0-14033 GCA_031471655.1 Diodora aspera
ATATCATATGACTGTCGTAGTATTGTGATATCACTCATTCAGTTTGTTTGTTTGGCTGATTTTTTAAATATCATCTGCTTACCGAATTATAGAGACTGACTGCAATTGCAAGACATTACTCTAATTGACCTTGTGACATTTTAGAACATGTGCTATAGTTTGGCAGTGCATGCACACAATAGGTAAACATGGCTAGGTGGGCGAGTGAGAAGTTCAAAGTTGGCACTTTTAGGGGAATCATTACTGTGTGAAGATTTTGACTATAAAATGTGACAGGTAGGTAGATTTGTAGCGAAATGATTCGGGAATTGATGTGTAGCAGCATTATATATGGGAACTCATTCAAAGTAATTTTAATTAATACTGGGCACCCATATACTTTGGTCAAAATTTCCAGATGGCAACTAGATCAAAGAAGCAATGTTCTGGGTCGTGAGGGAGTGTGTCTGACAGAGTCATTGTTAGGCCTAGTAAGTGTTACACAACTGAGTGTCTCGCTACTAAAGTGATCTTCCTCTCTAGATTCGAGATGATGCGATATTTTGGGGTCGATTTGGGGGAAAATATTTGGGTTGAGTTGAAATGATGTTTTACGTTACAAGGGCAATATTTCAGCCATAATGCAATATGATTTCCAAGGAGCACATCGAGCGAAAAGACAGATCATAAAACGGACCGATAGAAACGAAAGTGAAAGCAAAAGATCACCATTTTAGTCGCCTTCGGCTTTTACGACAAGCATTGGGTTACTGAGGCCCTATTCTATCTACATGACACCACATCACTCCCTGGAATCCCCACGGTGAGGGGAACGAAAGGAACTCTTTCCTAGGTTTGGTCTGAACCTGTTGAACAAGCTGAACAGACGACACAGACAGAGTGGCAGACGACGAAAGTTTAGACCTAACCGGATCAAACTTTAAAAGCGCCAAACCTGGACGATTTACATTCGTAAATTATTGCAACAACACAAACATAATCTCTCAATATTTTTGCTATGTGGTCTATTTGAAAAAATGAAGCCATCTGTTGTCAGTTACTTACTGTATGTCGAAAGTTGGTGGAAACGAAAACAAATCACAGGAGGCCGACATCTTTGTAAGGGGACATCACTCTATGCGAGTCGGGGAAGATTCAACCTCGGGAAGATTCAACAGAGAACATACGGTTCGAATCTCGGGTTAGATAACAAAAAATATATATATATTTCGATTTTATTTTTTTTAATTGTCTCATTATATATCCACATTATATGATCATATGTTCCAAATTTGAAAGAATCGGAACAGAAATAAAGATTTTCATAGTCTCGCCGATACTGACAAAAGTAAAACATATAATAAGGTGCTTGATAACCCACTGCATGCGCATGCTTTTAAGGGTTAGATATGCCGACTTGGAATTAACCAAGAATTAAGATAGTTTCCTTCTCGAAACCCCGTTACAGTGGTACAAGCAAAATGAAGCTGATTTATTTCACGTCAAGTATTTTTACGTTACAATGGTAAACACATCTTTGGGACAGATCATAGTATTTTAGACGGAGGGGGGCTGGAAGATGCTGTTGTTCCTGTTGTTTGTTTTTATCTCAAGGCATGAAACAATATTTTTTTTCCAGATAATTGCAGACAAACTATTCATTTTTCAGTTTATAATTATGAAATATATCATGAAAATCCGGACGCAAACATTGTAATTAACATTAATCTTCTCCTTTTGACTACATTTAAAATTCAGTAACAAACACTTCATGTGGTTTGGACTTCTGGCCATTTGTAAGCTGAAGAAAGTGTGAGAACGCAGACTGAAACATCGCTGACAACTAAACCCAGAAGTTCAAACATATGAAGTGTTTGTTACTGAATGTTCCCCCCGACTTTAAATACCACTCAAAGTTATGCACTGCCCGGCAAAAGAAACGATGCCAAATGATTTCAGTTATTTTCCTTTACGTCTTTCTATCATAGCTGATCAAAAGGATACTAGGATTTCAACGAGTGTAATTTGATTGACATCATATCGTTGATAAAACCTCCTAATCTTGAAGGGATATCTCCTGCATATCCAACTCAATTGTAAATGTATTTAGTAGTCTCTCAAAATATTGGTATCGTTTCTTTTGCCCGGCAGTATATATTTAAAATACCTGTAATTACATGAGAAATCAACACCAATCCTGAATCACACTGATTATGTTACTATACGTTTGATTTTTAAATGTAATTATAGGAATATAAAATGTAGTTGAAAGGGAGAGATTGAGGTTAATTGGTGTATTTGCGCTCAAATTTTCATTGTACATTTCATAACTATACTGACGTCAAAAAGAAAGTATACCAACAGTTTGAGAGACTACTGAATAAATTCACAAATGCGTTGGATATACAAGAGATATCTCTTCAAGACTTGGCAGGTTTATCAATGAAATGATGTCAATCAAATAACACTCACCGAAATCCAAGCATCATTTTGATCAACTATGGCATAAAGACCTAAGGGAAAATAATTGAAATCATTTGGTATACTTTCTTTTGGACGTCAGTATAGAATATCCGAGTTTGTTATATATCATATCTTGATTGTAAAGTTTTAAGTAATTCACCTACCCGGATGGTGGCAGTTTACTCGAGACTATGAATTTATTCTTTGGAAGAAGCAAAACATTATAATCAAGAACTCATTATGGTTAATGACAATGGTATACTGCACACCACCAAAGCAACGTCAGAATCTACGCAAGTTTCCCACTGTCAGCGAGATTAAACACGTATGATTCACTTGTGGATGCAATTATGGGCTATGTCTGGCAAAAGTTAATATTGAGGTGGTGACAACTGTAGTTGAGATCGTCTTAATCACAGACAACTGACTCTAGGTCTCCAGTTGCAAGACTTAAGTGCTTAACTGATTGACGTAATGAACAATTACTTACAAATATACGTGTTATACTGGGTAACCTCTTTGCAAGGTTAAGAAGGCCTAACGTGTTAACGTAATAAATAATCACATACTCCGGCGCTCTGTTTAGGTGTTTACCTTATTGTCTGCACATATCTTACGCTCGCAGCCTGTCAAATGTTGTATTCCGGCGCTCTGTTAAGGGGTTTACCTTAAATTGTCTGCATATATCTTACGCTCGCAGCCTGTCAAATGCAGTATTCCGGCGCTCTGTTAAAATGTTTACCTTAAATTGTCTGCACATATCTTACGCTTACAGTCTGTCAAATGCTGTATTCCTGAGCTCTGTTTTGATGTTTTCCTTAAATCATCTGCACATACACGTATCCTACGCTTGCAGCCTGTCAAATGTTTTATTCCTGCGCTCTGTTTAGATGTTTTCCTTAAATCATCTGCACATACACGTATCCTACGCTTGCAGCCTGTCAAATGTTGTATTCCTGAGCTCTGTTTGATGTTTTCCTTAAATCATCTGCACATACACGTATCCTACGCTTGCAGCCTGTCAAATGTTGTATTCCTGCGCTCTGTTCAGATGTTTACCTTAAATTGTCTGCACATACACATATCTTACGCTTGCAGCCTGTCATATGCTGTATTCTGGCGCTCTGTTTAGGTGTTTACCTTTAATTGGTGCACATATCTTACGCTTGCAGCCTGTATAATGCGTATACACTGAAACTCGGTTCAATCTTTAAGGTAATACAGGTTGTCTCTTTGCGCTTACAGAGCCGACGAGTAAATGATCGAGTGTTGGAATTGTTAGAAGAAAACGGGGTGGATCCGATAGTCCGATAGCCCGTTAACCCCGTCGGTCGAGCCCTAACCTAAACATTGACCTTGACTGTGTATCCTGACCTACTTTTAAACCTAAACTGAATAATATACCTAAAATACAGTGTTTGTCGGACATATGGAATGTGAGACAAATCAGAAGACCCCCAAGGCAACATCTTCGGACTTTTATTGCACAAGGACACATAGGTTAGAATCATTTTTCAAAGTTCATCAACATTTGCTGCCATATATCTAGGTATCAGTCATCGTGCAAGTAAATGTCAATATCGTTCGACTCAAGACCGTAACAATTTCCTAGACTGTAAAAGTGTGAAGTTTTATCGATTTGTATGCATTATTTATGGTAACAGGAATGACACAAATTTGAATAACACCAATCGACAGAGTGTGCTATTTAATCACGAGTCTGATTTACCTACAATCTGTGCAGACTGTGGGTCAGGTCTGAGCTCACGGGAGACGAGGTGAATCAACTGATGCATTGAAAAATTGAATTCTTATTGAACTGTTGCTCAAGAACGTTGAAGTGAGTTGAAAATGTTTTACGTTGCAAGGGGAATATTTCAGCCATAACGCAACGTGATGTACAAGGTGCACACCGAGCACACATGAGAGGTGATCGTAGAAGGAAAAGTGAAAGCAAAATATCCCGTTTAGTCGCCTTGTACGACAAGCATTGGGTTGCTGGGGCCCGATGCCCGTTAATATGTTTTAAACTATCTCCATGACCCTGTGATGCATTTTTAATTTTCCTGAGGGTACGTACTGTTTAGAAATCGAAAGGTGACACAGGTAAATGAGTAAATATCTTATCACAAAACTACATGTTTTTGCTTATCGCTGTAGATGACACATTATTATAGATGACACTTCCAAGTGTTTTTTCATACGTGCAAGTTAACATTTGTCTTATTAACCATATGTTTTAGTCTCTTTAAAAATGGCTTCAACAAAAAGATGTGAGTTGATCTCGTGCGCCGCACGTTGGTCGCTCGCTTGAGAAGTTACACAACGTCAAGCCCTGGCAGTAGTTGGATGGGTGATCGGCTGGCAAAAGCTCTCAGAGGTTCGAACTTCCTGCCTCACACTGAGATGCTGACGTAATCAAGACGTCTTTGCTCGTAACTGCCTCAATCGACCCAGCTGAAACTGAGTGTCTGGTGCTCCATCGGGAGTGTTGTGAACTGTGAGCGCCCGAACAGGCTGCTTGAGTTACACCAGGGTAATAATGTAAAGAGCTTTGATCAAGCTTTATAAGCATGGATGTAGCGCTATGCAAGATGCCACATTATTATTAACTGAAAATATTTATTTATTATCCCATTGACCAGGGATCTGAAAAAAGGTTTTAATACGAGGCACACATCGTATATTTTATACATTTTACAAAAGACAAACGTAAGCTGTAACTGAATTATGAATGAATAATTTTTATTCGTCTATTCGTTGTAATCAGCATGATGTGATTCAAAACAAAATAGACATATAACAATTACAAAGAAAGACTTCTCGCACCTGTTTCAACGTAAACACTATGAAGGGATAAGTCCTTGTATTCATTATTCGTTTCTGCTTTATAGTTTAATGTAATTTTGAGCAAAGCATTGTTAGTTTTGAACAGGTTAATTTCAAAATGTAAATTCAAAGTAAAATTCTAAACTTCGTGGCTTTATTTAGTTTTCAATTTTTATTTTTACAGCTTTATAAAAGTGGTCACAGTTCACAACACAAATCCTTGAAACCAAGACAATTTAGGGCTAAAGAAAAATTACTCTTAGCTCGAGTCATGACAAGGATATAACATTGTAATTAATAATGCATCAACTAATTAGTTTCGGGGGTAAATAATACAATTATCAACAAAGGAACACCGCCTGGACACTTCTGTGATTACAACCTTGAACCGGCAGTATGAAGACCACATTGAGGTCAATGTATTTTGAAGTAAAGCGTAATGTCAAAGTATTTTACAAGCCTTTGTTAGCTGACACAATAAATCTAAATTGTGGCCAAAAGTCTTGGGATTACAGTCTCGAAGATTGCTATTTAATCTCATCACCACTTTGGCTTTCAGAGAGTGATACGATCGCTGAAAAAAAATGGCTTTAATATCCCCTTGGGGGATACATTTGTGATGGGGAAAAATACACGCAAAACGTTACCTATTGTAACATTAACACAAATACTTATATGATACAGACATATGTGCTCCAAATATTTCTGTGAATTTCAAATTAATAGGAAAAGTCACTTATCGTAACAGGAACACAAAAAACGTATATGATGCAGACATATGTGCACAAAGTAGTTCTGTAAATTCCAAATTAATAGAAAACGTCACCTATCGTACCATGAACACAAATACTTATGTGATGCAGAAACATGTGCTCCAAATATGTCTATGAATTTCCTAATTGATAATAAACGTTACTATCGTATACTGTATGCATTGTAAACTTAAGGGTTATAACTACATGTATGTTTAAGACGAATCGCATGTTTTACTTGGATGTACCCTATACTTACCTGCTAGAGAAAAATACACACAAAACTATATTTATGGGCACCCTAATATGAATACATTTGTTAAACTGTTGAACTCTAGTGACTCTGATATCATCAGAAATGTATGTCTATTTTTGTACAATGTTTATACAATAAGAAAAAAGTGAAAAGTGCATTATTATATGTATACATTTATTTCTGCTTTTGATATTTTGCACCTACCTTTACAAATAACATGTTTTTCTATATGTATTTTGGGTCGGAGGCCTTTTACTGAATAAATTGTCTGTCTGTCTGTTACTATCGTAACGTTAACACAAATACTTATATGATGCAGACATATGTGCTCCAAATATTTCTACGAATTCCAAATTAATAGAAAACGTTACCTATCATAACATTAAAAACAACACTAGTACTTCTGTGATGCAGAAACATGTACTCCTAATATTTCTAAAAATTCCAAATTAATAGAAAACGCTACCTATCGTAACATTAATAACATGTACGCAAGCGAAATGTAAAACACACCAGGCTGATTTGCTTGTGTGCAGTTCCTTGGTGAGACCATCCAGCTTCAGAGAGGATAAACCAAATATTGATATTTTGTACAGTAAATCAATATTTCAAGCGTTCAAAGGTGAATCGTGATCTTCATGTTTGTGGCAAACATCCTATAGTATCATATGGATTCCATGTTGATGTTTGGTGCCACTCGCTAAGCAACATCATCGATGGCGAAGGAAGTATATGTAGTACATGGGTCAGTTCTCTCTGTCTTAAGTACACTGAAGATAGAACCTCCGATGTTTGAACAGGATATGTCGTGTGGAATTGATCAACAAGCAGCCAGTTGATCCCGAACTCAATACAAGATGTAAGACAGACTCACAACACAAACACAAATCCCAAATCCAACTCCTTCAAACAGCCATGCAAGCCGAAAACCGTAACCCCTTCAAGCAGCTATACAGACCTGCAACTCAACCCATTCACACAGTTACTAAAACTTACAACTCATTCCCGTAGAGACAAGAGACAAGTACATCCACATCTCAATCCCTTGAAGCAGCTAGGCAACGCTCGAACTTATCCCAGGTCGAACCTTTAAACAGTTACTCAAATTGACCTCTGCAACCAGTCACGCAACTTTATGAAACAGCCACAAACCCACCACACAATCCCTCCAAACAGCTCCTAAACCAACGACCCAACCTCTTCAAGAACCCACGCAAGCCAACAAGTTAACTCCCCTCCATAAAAATACAAGCAAGCCCACAACACAGACCCTTCAATAGCCTATCACATGTCCCATTATTTATTGATATGATTTCAATAATCAAGCACGCTTCAAAATCTGACTGGATGTCCAAGGAAATGTTTAGTGTATACCGGCGTCCAAAAGAAATTATACAGAGAAAATGATTAAACCCTTTACCAGCTCCTAGTTGTGTGTTACTGTTCAACCAACATGTGCTTACTTTCGTGGAGTTTCATTTGTTTGCATAGGGATGAAACAATCTGAAAAATTTAATAGCCAACAATTGTTTGTAATTCTGCAGTCTTGTTATAGTTTCTTTTGGACATCAGTATAGTAGTAAACACCAGCTATGTTAAGAAAAAAAGCCCCCCTTGTTAATGGATGATCAACCTTCAGACGTGTGTTGTAACTGCTGTAAAATTTGCATCGTTGTATCATCATTGTCTCTATTACCACAAATGACTTCTTAAACCATATGTAAGTGACATTACCGGTTCTCCGTCAGTATGTTGTATATTTGCATGCTCTAGAAGAACGAGGTCGTGTTTTCAGTCGGTTGTTGTCTTTGTAATGACGTCTAGAAATATGATACACATCTATCGGTTTCCGTAGTCGGGGTAACTTTGAAACTGGGTCATGGAACAGTTATGTCTGATAACGAGGCCGGAACAAGGGAGATAATGACCAATCATTTATTAAGTGTTTGGCGTCAACATGATACACGCCAGCAACAATTTATTCAACATCCATAGGACGTTCAGTTTCATTTATCATCGTAAGGAGCAAGGATCAGAGGAAGTTTCCATACTCTTTTTCCTGTTGCTGCCTGAAGTGGAGTGCTGGGTGCGTTGAATGAGGTTCAACAATTCTGCAGACAAATTTCAGCAAAAACATCAGCAGGAAGGCATCTCCGACAAAATTGAAGCTAATGTTTGTGGTCTGGTTTCAGATCTTTGCCTTTTTATTATTTGGTATCTCGCCTGTTTTGAAGGAAAGAAGTCGAACTCAAATCGAAATCACCATGAGCATCAGTCGTTGTAATCGCTATAACAAATGACAATGTTACTATTTGGATCTTGTTGTATCCTTTTGTTCAAGGTTCGTTCATCCCCTTGTTCCAAACAAAGTGTAAAAACAAATGTCCTGAAACGTTGAACAATGAAGTGATGATATTGTTGTTGAATGATATCACTCAGAAAGCGAGTAGCTCCTGGAACTGTCGATGAAGTATTGAATAGTTGGTAGACAGCCTAATTAAGTTGTAACTAATTTACCTTATGACATAATGTTTGGAACAGACACAAATCCATCTTGCGTGTTGTTAACGTCAGCGCCTTATGAACAACTTTCATAGTGGGGGGTGGCTGATCTCGACTCTTAGGTTTAATATACATTATATCACGACAGACAAAACTCCTTTATTAATGTTCATGATTTTTGGTTTATTACCATGTCTGCTTTCGTTTTCCAAAAACAACACGAATGCAATACAGTGCTGGGAAAGGGGGGGGGCGGAGGCTATGCCCCCTAGACCCTGTTCCCACTGGCCTGAGCCTGTCTGAAAGGTTGACAACAAAGGTTGATCTACGCTTTGAGCACTTCACCTTTGCAACCTAAATTCTGCGCCGCGACCTGGACAGGTATCAAACCCTACATAGTAAAATTGAACTGAAATTAAACTGATCTAAACTTAATTTAAATTTTTTGATTGAAAAGTTAATATTCATTGTGACGGTGTCTTACAAAGAGAAACAACAGTGTATGATTTGATACATCTCTCGTAATCTGTTTTAGTTTTTCTTAAAAAATCCCTCTTCATCCGCATCCTCGACCCATGTAAACTTGTTTAATCACAATCCAGAATTCTTTTTTTTCATGATGTACTATACAGCTGAGCTAAAACTATACGTTGTAAAATGTCATCGTATTTGACCCGACGTTTACAATCGGTGATTACACTAAATTATCTGTAATCAAATCAATTAGTGTGTCGTGCAGTGCGCATAGCTGATGTGCCTGATTACGTCTGTCCTCAACTCTGTTATAACTATGATTTGCGCATAACCTATAAAACAAATACCCTTTACACTTCATGTCACATTTGATAGAGGTATTGATCTCCTCATTACAATTGCAGTCTAACTCTATTTTTTTCAGAAAAAGAAATGTTTTAAAGTTACAAAATGTACAAATGTCAGCAAATCATCGATTTTTGTCAGCCTGTACTCCAGTGAACTATTGCACTCTTCGATATTTACATTTAGTTTCAGTAATACGGACGTAGCTAAAAATTCGAGAGAATTGGAGTAGCTCAGTTGATTTTTGTCAGTAGTCAAACATAATACTTAGTCTTAACTTTAAATCATCGGTAATGTTAAATGAAAGGCGCCTGAAGTTCATATGAACACTATCTCACATTGCAATACACGGAAGCCGTTATGTATCCGAACATGAAATTTGAATAATTATATTTTAGCACTGTAATGACGTATTTGGTTCATATTTACGCTTTAAAATCTACATGTATTTATTATCTCAAAACAGGTAATAGTGATCCTAAAAGCCGTGCAAAGAGTTAAGTGGGACGGGAAGGCGTACATTTATTCATCAGGTTTTGTCGGAACTGAGGTGGTGTGACTAGTGTGTAGAGCATCAGTCGTTAATGGGCCTGTACAGCTAGAGATGATGAACGAACAAGCGATCTCTCATTTCTTTGCATTTCTGTCAGATTGCTGATAATACTATACTAAAGTAGACTATCATGGGGAAAATCGACATAGAATATTATACTAATGGCTTAGACTTTTAAATTCGTCATTGTAGAACTTACATGCTTGTCTAGCTTTTCCTTTGATGACGTCATTAATTCCCTTCATGTATTCACGGATGGGCTTTGGTCTATAGAAGACCCGTTGCCAACGAAATTCAGTATCTTAATCAGCTATGCAATTTCATTCACAATGTAAATGCCTTAACATTTTATTCAGTAACAAATTGGATGAGTGGAATTGTTGATCGTTAATCCAAGTGATGATATTGTGTGTATCGCTGATTAATGATAATACAAAATACAGTGGCAATAATGTGAATACTGTTCAATACATACAAATTGAGAATAATTCATTCAGTCGCACTCTCCCTTCTCCAGTAGCGTTTGTATAGCTACAATTATGAATGCAAAGGCGAGAGAAACAGCACTTGGCATTTCCACAGACTCATCAGCTAGCTCATTCATTGTTTGGTTGCACCTGTGACCACCAAAAGAAAGTATTTGCTGGTTTAAATGCCGATCGTTGAAACTAGTGTTTATTACTAGACCAAGGCTTTTACTCCAATGTTGTGATGTAGTATCGATCTATATACAGTACAAAACAATGAGAACCTAGATAGCTTTCTAAGGTTTCAAGAAGGCTACAAAAACTGACCTGGGTACATTATCAAAATGTTCACGGAAGACACACTTGTTTCCTTTGCTAACAGCCACTAGGGCTGCATGACCTTGACAAGATGATCAGCCGTCGATGTTATGTCTGGAAAACGGATTGTCCTCAGATGGTGCTCGACAACTAATCACAAATAACAAGTAGTTCTGGAGAAGCAAGATACTCCTTGAACGTTTTCTATATGCTGAATTTGCATTTTGTACGGAATCTCTGTTTGACTGAAATCGCGAAACTCATTTGTGAAATGACTTGCAGTG
Organism: Diodora aspera; assembly: GCA_031471655.1. Classification (NCBI taxonomy): domain Eukaryota; kingdom Metazoa; phylum Mollusca; class Gastropoda; order Lepetellida; family Fissurellidae; genus Diodora; species Diodora aspera. The sequence goes on from JAUELE010147853.1 coordinate 11,223, forward strand.
ATCGTAAAGGACTCAATACTAATTGTGAGTCTTCAATAGAATTATCTGCAGGAAATGATCGCAAAAAGCTCAGTGCTAATGTTAGTCCGAACATGATTGTCTTCAGATGCAAGTAAGGGACCCAATACTATTGTGAATCCTCCATAAGATTGTCTTCAGATGTAAGTAGGGGACCCCATCCTTATTGTAAATATTCTATTTAAGATTGTTTTCAGATGTGAGTAGAGGACCCAATACTTATTGCGAATCCTCTATAAGATAGTCTTCAGATGTGAGTAAGGGGCCCAATACTTGTTGTAACTCCTCAATACGAGTGTCGTCTGATGGCAGCAATAAAGGAATCAATACTAATTGTTAGCCTTCAGTAGGATTTCGTCAGATGGTGACAGTAAAGGAATCAATATGTCTTCAGATGGTAACAGAGGACGCAATACTAAGTGTTAGTCTTGAATGGGATTGTAGTCAGATGATGACACTAAAGACATAATACTTATTGTTAGTCGTCAAAGGGATTGTCGTCAGATGATGATGCTAAAGGACCCAATACTGACACATTGTCTAGGAGAAGTAAAGGCACTTGAAACCTGACCTAGCCGTTCGGAAAGTAAGTATTTTCTTGAAATACAAATACAACTGCGAATATAACTCGTTTCTGACAGGTGATGATGAAAGTAATAGTAAATTGTTCTACGCCAGCCTTACAGGTTATCACCTTACCCTGTTAAACATTGGTTATAGCCAAATCCAGAATCATACCTATTTCTTTTCATCTGTGTTTGGACATCAGCACATGCTATTATACATACTACCTGATATTCTACAAAAAATAACATTTTCCTCGTTGGCATGCGGTAGAAATTACAATTTCAAACACTGAGATAATTATGGGTCTCAATATCATTATAAAATGACTTATTGATTTCTGAGGTCACATTGACCTTTCCGGGCAAGTTTATTCCGAGGTTTCACAACACAGTTTGATGTCTCAACGGATCCGCTAAAGCGCCAGGATGTATACACTGCATGCATGCCAACATACCGGTTAATCCTGTCCGTGCCGCTCAGACTGGTGGGATTAAAAACTCTTTAAAAAATGTTAAATTTGTTTATACAAAATTATAATTGTGATGAAATTGTTTCAGTTGATTTGGAAGAAGGAATATCTTGTCGTTCCTTTATCAGTTTGAGATTGTGGGTATATATATGCTCTTGAGCGTGGGATGATGTGGAGCGTGGACATGTTTGAAACCAGTATTCAAGAGTAACGAATTGGTACTTGTCTGGATCATTCCTGAATCAATTGAATAGAGAGACATAATAATAGTTCTATATGAGTACTAATTATTATGACCCGACATGCTAACAGTTTAACAAAACAGCTGTTTTTTCCTTTATACAACGAAGCGTAAACGGGATACATGTTTTAAACGGTAACAGTCTTTGAGGAGAGATGTCTTTAGTGAATGCTCAGTTTTATCAATATGATTTGACGTGGATGTAATAGCCCTATCCCAATCTGCCAGAAATACATATCCTGATGAAGATCTGAAAACGTGCAATGATGTCCTACGTCAGGCAATGACATCTCTTTTTCAGTCCGCTGAATGACAGGTCGGTACACATATTTAGCAAGGTACTGTCCGTGTTAACAAAAGCAAAAGCTACGTCCATAAAACAGATACAATGAGTCGTCAGAACACCACCTCGAAGGTCACGTGGTATAGTTATTATCAGGGGTCAGTACAAATAACCGGTTTCAATTTATAGAGGGACACAATCTTCCACTGACATGTTCTTCAACTTTTCCTATCAAAGCGCCGACATCTATATCAGAAAACTCCATCTAAAACAACATAAGATCGGGCGAGGTTCGAACCCAACAAGACCAATTGATTACCTACCCTACAAACCCGTTTGATTTCTGGCATATGGTGTCGCTAAGTAAGAATAGTCTCAATAGTCCAATGTTTGACGTACAAGACGACAAAAAAGGGTCTTACTTCTATTGATCTCTTTCGGCACTGTTTCCTCCCTTGACTAAATTTACTTTTTGTTATAGCTGAATAAACTGTCAATGTAACGTAAAACATTATTGCAACTCAACTGAACCAAACACATGTGTTAAGCACTGTAGTCGAATACCTGTTAGACTATCATTGTGCTACAATACTCTCTGTGGAATACCATGCATCAATTTGCATACGAGCCAATATATCCACTGTTCTTTGAGACGACAACGGGTACAACAATAAATAGATTAATGAGACACTTGTCTCGCAGTATCATACTCTGAATGTCTGGAAAGAGATAGAACTGAATAGGAATTATGTCGTCAATGATGGTCACCAATGTAATGAACATGTTCTGGTCACAGGAAATTAATACGTTCTTGTCACCTGATACCCATGAATTACTTAGATCAATACTCTATGGCTGGCCTGTGTTTGAGAATGATCAGATTCATATTGCCGTCAGGTTTGGTGATTGGAAGCCTAGTAATTAAGTGCCAACAGGACTGTCGTTACTAAGGTCTCAACGACGACGCTTAAGACTGTCAAGAGCTTTCACGGAAGTGGGAAGTGTTTACACTGCCCCCTCCCAACAAATCAGTCTATAGAAAGGAGGAATTGAACGTGCTATGTTTTGGAGGTTGTCTCATCTTGTAGGTTTTACTGTGAGCTATATGAACCCCGGGGCTGCTGGGAGATGAGGTGGGGCGAGGTGGATAGATGTTGAAAGACAGTGTTAGGGTTAACAGTAAGGTCATATGGAAGATGATATGGTTGTGTCTACATATAAAAGAAACAAAAC
>JAUELE010147964.1:1009-14029 GCA_031471655.1 Diodora aspera
CTCGCCCCTGAAATTTTGAAATTATAGGATGAAAATGGTGCATTCTGAGAGCTTTTTCAACGTTTTAATTAAGTATGTATTTAAGAACTGACAAACATTTTCTTGTAGGCATAGAGCTTAAAGAGTGCTGCAATTTCTCTAACAAAATATGGACTGACAAAATGCGTGAGAATTACATGACACTGCGTGAGAGCGTGAAAAATAATTCAAATGCATGAGTCTCCCGCTCAATGCGGGATACTTGACAGGTCTGTCTGTCTCACATTTCAGTTGTTGGTAGGATCCTAAGAAGTAATTGAGGGGGTGCGGGATGGTGCATTGGTTAGCACGTCGGCCCGGCATTGGCGGCTGTGGTTCGAGTCCTGCCCGGGCATCTCTCTTTCAGCCTGGAGAGAAAGGAGCCCCGACACCAGCGTGGTGTTAGTCAGACTGTGGTGATGGGGTTGAAAAATTGCTGAAAACAATGGAAAACTCACTCACTCACTCAAAGAAGTAACAGCCTCGAACAGTATTAAAACAACTTTCCGAACTACAACACAGATGCCGGTTACTTAGTACCAAATTTGAGGACTTTTCATGTCAGAATTTGTTACCAAGCTACAATCTGAATATGAGTTACTTTGCATTCTTATTACACAACGTGTACAGTCGTGCCCCGTTTGTCCGGACTCCAGATATCCGGAAACCCCGGCTACCAGACTAAATTTAGTGAAAACGATATAATTACTATGTAAATTTACTTGTTTATCCGGAAATCCGGGTTTCGGAACCAGACAGTCTTTTTCCCTCACCAAACACTGAAATACACGCAAAGTTGACTCATCTATCCGGATGATGTTTACACACGCATCTCAGAGTTCACTCACTCAACTAGTTAAACTTCAGCGACATGCAGTTACAGCACGCAAAAAAGATAAATTTGTATGTTTAATGAGAAAAACCTGTCGTCTAGTCTTGAAACGTTTAGCAAACATTATTAGCACATATATTTGTCAATAAAGATCAAGTCTACATTATGTTTTTGGTTTGTCATGTACGTAGTGCATAATCAAAGGGAAGTAACTCTTCCAGTAAGTTTCTGGTTTCAGATATCCGGAAATTTGTTTATCCAGACATATGTGAAAACACGCAAGCGTCTGTATAAGCGGGGCATGACTGTATTACGTGTATTACCAGCTATTCCATACTTTTTGCTCATAATGACTACGCAATACACTCTCAATCTGTCCTCTTGTTGAAACAAGGACACAAAACTGAAAGCAATCGATAACCATATAAGCATGGGTAACAGAAATTTTTCTTTTATTGGTCTATCTATGGCTGAAATATTGCCACTTCAGTTTCGAAGCTTCTCCTTGGAAACCCCACAAGATGGGAGACATGTAGTCCTATAAAATGTCTTTCCAATGTACACCTCCACTAATAAAATTCATTTAAATATCAACATTCCTTTAAAAAAAAGTGCAGCATGGCAATATCTACAATAAAAGAGCAAACAGAGGAAAGATGGAGCAGACATTTTGTAAACACATTAAAACGAATGTCAATATTGGCCCACTTTTGACGACACGCCCAAAAGTAGTCCATCCTTTTCGATCTTGCCCTAGTATTTATCAATCCCATTTTGATCCTGTACAATCCTGTTAGGTCTTATTAATCCTAACTCATATCAAAGGCTGAAGATTAATCCAATCAGACTTGAGCTTTCAGCTCTGCGCTGAGGCCCAGCTTATAATGGCAGAATTAGGCTCTGTATTCTCTCATCCGATGGAATCGAGGCAGTATTTACTTCGTGGTAAATATGAGCTCATTGATGTGGAGCGATCGGGATTCCTCTCAGGACTGACAGAAATTCATTTTCAGATTATATGCTCTGAAGAGAATTATTATAACACCTGTAAATTCCATCCGTTTTACAGGTAATTAGCACACCTGTTTGGGAATTATGATTACTTCTGCATCCTTGCCACAACGGTGAATCAGTAAGAATTATTTTTTTTAAATCCACAAAGGCGGGAATAAGCAATAGAAACTACAAGTTTTGGTATAATAATTTTTTGATTGTTAAATTTATTAATAGTACATAAAACATATTCTGACTCAAAGATGAATTATGGCCCTACTTTCTATACTGACATTCAAAAGAAACTTTACAGAGACAAATTATCACAACTTTTACCAAGTCGTGTTTTTGTGTTACTGTTAAAATAAATGTTCTTTCCTGGAGTTTCATCTGGTTCACATTGTGTTGAAACAACACTTTCTCGAATGATTATCTCAGAGGGGGGGGGGGGGACATAATTAATAGTGGAATTTGTTTCAGAGTTCTGTTTCAGAATACAATCAAATCAAATGTTAGTTGACAAACACTGGTTTTAACTCTAAAAGCCTAATCATCGATACATTTGGTTCAATCTTGACATATTTGGAGTTTCTGTCATCGAGGAAACATCTCATGCGCCTATTGAAGCAAAACCAATCTCAGTCTAGCGCAAAGCGAATACAATCATTAATCCAATTCATTAACTCTTTCCACAATCTTACACTCCCACAAGAGATGGAGTATGGTTGATGCTATTAAATTTAATCCCCCAAAATCATACAATTACAGATGTGACTGATAAGCACATTTGTGTTATAAATGACCATCCAAACAAAATAAATTTTTTAAAGATTCCATGGAAGTATTAGCACGTGCAATTCATGAGACCCATGACAGGATGCTCTGCTGCACTGTGGTTATACAACCCCATGCCTTGAGCACTTAAGAGCAAAGAAATGATTTTGGGATGTAACCCGACCTCCTAAGGTTGTTACGAGAATCGCACAATATCAGAATATAATGTCCAGTCCTATATGACTTGTCATCCCTCCATCAGCAGTTTCATGCTTTAGGTGGGTGTGCCTCATGCATATTCATTGAGTCTATGGTGCAGGGTTTGATTGTACACAGAGAAGATTTTGTTCAGTTGAGCAGAGCCTGTACTAAATGTTTACCTAATGCCCACTTCTAGTCAATACTTCCAGAATTTAATATATCGGTATTAAGACATCCTCAAAACAATCTATGTATTCAACAATGCACTCCTTATAGACTATAGATGAGATGATGTTTGATGTTGCAAGGACAACATTTCAGCCATAATGCGACATGATATGCACGATGACATCTCCACCACATCACAGCTAGGCCAATCTGCAAGAGGTACCATGTCAGGATTCGAACCACATTTGCCAAGGCTGTCATCCCACACCTCCCTCCCAGTGGACGGCTTGGTCTTGGTCCCTCAAATACTCTTTTAACAGCAAGCAAACACTGCAACGTCTTTGGCAAAAACTCTACCACACAAGTGAGTTTTCAGTTTTCAGAAATAGGTAGAAGTATGATGATGCCAAATCCTGAGAATTGGGAGAATGGGGAAACAATTCGAAGCTGCATTCATACAGCTACTCTCACCTATGAGGTGTGAACAGGAGCATTGTCCTGGAGTAGAACACACTAGAGCAAAGCTTGACCCTTCCATTTTCTTTGATTACCTGTCTCAACTGGCTTAATTCACCAGCACAATAGGTACCATTGATAGTTTGACCCTTCTGGAGATAGTCAATCAATATAACACCCTTGCTACCCCCAGAATACTGAGGCGTGCTCAGGAGAGGAAGGCAAAGAAGGCACCTTGGCTATTGGACCAATCGGATCACTTCTATTAAACGAGCCACCAATCGGATCACTTCTATTATACGAGGTGCAGGAGGCGCCTTGCCTCCTGAACGAGCCTCATGTTGTGGCTTCAATCCTAGCCAACGCCGTGCTGTCTCTTCTTTACTTCACTGTCCCCAGTCGGTCACGCTGAAATTGGGTACTGGTGCTGCACTTAGATGACAACCAACGTACGGATGGGGAAAAAATCAAATATTTCTGTAATACCGTATAATTAAGAGTTAAGTTTATAATAAAATGAAACAACATATCACTTTATATTCAATGTAGAAAGCAAAACAGTTAATAATTGGTTTCAGCTCCGAAGGATCAACTTTCATAGTGGTGGGGCTGATCTTAACTCTGAATATGAAAATCGTGGAGGGGGGGGGCGGAGGGAGTTACCGTCATACCATTTGTTCAAAGGTACATGCAGCTTTTTTCAGTAGGATTATATATAGAACGTATTACTTCCAACACAAATTTGATGTGAACACGGATGTAGCCTGATGCCAGTTTTCGGCAAATAGCACAAATGCATTAGTGTCGGAAAAAAGTGGGGGAAGCGCCCCCCCTCCCCCTTCTCCGGTCCTACGCCCCTTGGTTTAGAATAAACTTGACCCCATGACCAATAAAACTATTCTCTTACTTCGAGCAGTTTCTGCTGCTATGGTCAAAATGGCGTCAAAGTCAGGATTCTGACTGCCGTAGTAGGGATTCATATGGGGAAAGATTCCTCCTTTCTGTAGCCCGACCTTCAAGGTCTCCCCCAGGACGTCGGAGTGGGCGTCGTTCACGTCGTAGATGACAGCGATGTCCTTCCAGTTAAACTGCTTGAAGATGCTGCCGAAAACCTTCCGAAGCCGACACTGACAGTACGCGAATCTTGTCAGAGTAGGATAGTTCGTCTTGTTCTTAAACATACCGCCATCACCGAGTCCTGTAGATACCAAATGCAAGAAGAGTTTTAGGATTAAATTCCTTTGACAAGGAGCGTTTCAGTTCTTCTGTGAAAAGTACAGAACTCTCTAGCCATCATAACCAAAGCTAACTGGAACATTGCAAGGCTCTTGATTCTGTGTTGAAGCCATTTAAACTGAGTAAATAACGTATCATTCTCACCTGCGTACCTACAAATATTTCGTGTTGGGATGTCTTAAACCATTGTACTTTCTTTCATTGGCCTATTGCTCGTTATGAAAGATTCCTAACGCTTCGAAAGTTTTTTCTTTGTTCCATGACACTAAAAATATACTACAAATGATAAATCGATGTAAACGTACTGAGAGAGCCTCGGTTGCCTGAACATACAACCGACTGCTACAGTTAAAGCAGTGCAACACGTGGTGATGCTATTTTCTCTCATCAACGCTTAATAGGTCTTGAAAAATAGGTGAAAGGGTTATACACTCAGAACAGCGTCCATTTCTGGATCGCCTCCGCAAGCGCGTGGTCATCCTTAAGCTACTTGCGATGCAGGCTTTACAAATCTCTCCCAGTACCAACAGTCTTATACTTTCAGTTCTTGGTCTGTTGATCTTATCCGGGGTCAGCAGTTGGCTGCTGTACAACAGCAATTATATGTGTACAGACAGTGTTTGTTTAGTGTACACTTTAGAGTAAGTCACGTTATCTCACACTTCATATGATAGTCCGACATTTATTTACATTGCTAAGCACTCAACACAATTTGTTTTATTTTGGGATTACATTTCCTTGAAAAGTAGCTATTCTGCTACTGTTGCGGTTGACCTAGTCTGTCACCCAGACCCTAAAGCATACAAAGATAATGGACCCTTTCCAAGTCTAGATATTTAGCAAGTCTAGGATTTCTCAGCTTTATCCCTAGGCTCCTTTTTGGTTTTAGTATTTAATATTTTTGTAGATTAATATTTCTGGGACTAAATGTTAGTCTACGGTTGACCCTGAGGGCGCGAGGACTCAACCGCAACAGTAGCAGATTAGCTACTTTTTAAGGAAATGTAATCCCAAATAAAACAATTTGTGTTGTATTTGATCATTTCCTAGATGGTCACTGAATATTTCATTGCTCAGCACTGTTTAAAATCAAAATCAACTATAACATCAACGTAAAAATATCGGCTTTTATTATGCATGTTCAATGCAGTTCAGTCAATGTTTTGTTCACTTGTAGTCGTTGATGTGTTAGATGAGATAAGAGAAGTGTGTGTTGAAATGGGAAGTAGTTAATCCCATTTAGTTGATGTCTGCTATATGCACTGGCGCCTGAGGCCGTGTTAGTGTAAAGTCTCATGGGATTTCGGGATGTCTGATCTGCCAATATTCATGTTTACTACATGCATGTTGTTTTGTACAGCATAAACACACCGAACTCAATCTTGTGCCTAAGGACATGCAATGAATAGACTGAGTCGTGGATGACAATTGCAGGGCGGGATCCAGGATTTGCGTAAAGGAAGGTGGGCACAACACAGTTGATTGAAGATTTTGAACAATTAACATGCAAAATGGTAAATTTAAAGGGCGAGCCAAAGGCGGGGGGGGGGGGGGGTACGTGCCCCCGGTGTTTCCTGGTTCCAGGCCGGCAAATTCACATCACACCGTTAACCTTAATGTGGGTGTCAGTTTCATTAACGTGCACGGTCCAGATATACTGTTTTGGTGCCCAGGGGATACGTTGCCTAAAGGGATTGGGAAGCGTGTTAGTATTTTGGCCCCCATGAGAAAGGAGAGACTTGGGAAGGAGGTTTGTGTTTATTAGTGAATATAAGTGTCATTGTAGGGTAAGTGAGAAAGGCACAGTTTCATTTATTACACACCTCTTTTGTACATAAAATCAGACGACACTGGACACGTTTCCAGGTAATACTTACCTGTAATTATGGGAATATTCCAAAACCCAGCCAATCGGGCTACGCCATCCAACGCGTAAGCACAAGCTGGACCAATGAGAGCGATGATATTCTCGTGGTAGTAGAGATCCGCCGCCACACCTGTAAATAAATAAACAAAATGGAGTTTTTCAAAGGGATTCTCGGATTGCACGGCGATCGTTCATGGAATAATAATGACCATAACAATACACGCAGTATCGACTGGGCCTCGCAGAGTAAACATGATATATTAAAGACTATTTTGACATGAATGTTTGACACCAGGGCCCGTATGCATGAGCTGGTAGTAAGCCCGTAGCGCGGAAGTAAATGGCAACGTCGGAAGTAATTAATGGTTGTGCTCTACGGGATGCGTGGGCGCCTACTTCCGACGTTCGCTACTACCAGCTAATGCATACGAGCCCAGTGTGACAATGAGGCATGTTCGGATGTCTCTCCGTATTGTAAGCAATAAATGTGTGCGAATCAAAGACAATTCTCCCTCTTGGCACAGGCCTTGAGCATTCAAAAAACGAGGATTATGAATAGCAGAATCATACAGCTAATGAGTTAGTTGGATATTTAGAGATGACTTTTTAAGAAAGAGTCTCATTACGAAGGCATGAACCGGGGAAGGGGGGGTCCTCCGTTCACCCCCGAAACTTTAAAATATCACATCATCGCATAAGAGACTGACATGTTCGTGAATCAATTTGGACTGTTCCATTCCTTAATTTAAAGGGGCATGGTCATAGTTGCATCTTATTCAACAAACAAAACCTACAAATGCCTTTTAATCGCTCTTTATACAACAAAAATGTATCGCAAATGTAACGATTTCATTCTAAATTGTTATAGACGATAAACTATCGTTGATCAAGCGCAAATCATACTGCCCTCTTTTTTTTACTAAAGTCGAACACGACCACACATCTGATGACATCATCAGCTTGATTTTCGGCCTAAATTGCGCAACCGCTATGTTCTACAATGTTGAGAATGCGCCGTTTTGACCCGAAACCAAGTTGTGACGTCATCAATGTGTGTGTGTGGGTGTGGGTGTGTGTGTATGTGGACAGCGATCTATTTACAGCTGCAAGTCCCCCTGGGGAATCCCTTTTGTTTATGGCATGAATCTTTGATTGGGAAAATAATGTGTGGTATAGAACGACTCGAAGAACAGAAAAGACTTGCTTTGAACAGGATGCAACTTTGATCATTTCCTTTAAGGGTGTCCAGCATGCATTATGTAATGCAAATCAATTTCTGTTCTGCATTTTTGGAGTTCTGCGTTTCGCATTTCTGCGTTTTAGAAAGATACTCACGAGGCGGTACACAGCCAATCAGTATGCATGATTAGTGTCATAATCTCTGTCCCTGAGAGTATGCATGACAGGGATTATATGTTGTTCGTTTGCGGATTTGATGTAGAGCTTGGATATGTGTCCTTCACTGTACATTCCCCACGAACCAGTTAAATGTCAGATAATATTTTCACGGACCGGCCTTTAAGGTGTGGCGGATAAATATGTACATTTAAAAGTATTTTCGGTGAAAGAAAGCTATCTAAGTACATCTATATTTTCATTTACATTCCATGAAGAGGCATTTAAAAGACTTTCACGCACTGAAATAAGCAAATGAGATACAACCAACATCGTTCAAAATTAGATAATAAATAGAACGGGTTAGTTATTTATTCTTTCTGTGCGGCCCGGTACCAATTGACCCACGGTCCGCGGCCGGGGTGTTTCGAAACCAGTGCTTTACTGGGACAAATGTTTGGAACGTTTTGTGTTCATTAAATAACTTGTACTTTAGAGTAGACATTATAAAAGTGTTTGCGTCAATAAATAACGTCGAACCCATTTAATCCTGGCAGACTGAAAAGAATTCAGTTTGCACTTTTAAATAGACTCCTTACAGTTCACCAAAAAGCGATTTCTCGTAGCCTGCGTAAAACATTACTTGTCGCAGCATGGAGATTACTAAATAGCTGTATAAAAAATAGTGACACGTCACAGGTTATGCCGAATGCAAACAGGCTGTTTTGACACTCTTGCAAACGATCGAGAAAATTGTTGGGATCATCGGTAAATTATTTACGTTGTTGCAGATTATCTCCGATCACTTTTTGCGTGCATGACTGGCTGTTCCAGATATATACATGTACATTATTCACAATAACCGATATAAGTAGAACAAAGCCAAGTACACAACAAGATTGTTCAGACAGTTTGCGAAAGCTTTTCTCATTAGATGACTCCGCTGTGTTTTAATATTATATGTGTATTCGGGAGTAGGCAAAAGCATTAAACATGCTATTAGTTTTATGCATCAATCGTGCGTACATATTTTAATGTATATTTTTATCGATCCCAAAGTTATTTTGCGAAAAGAAAACATTGAATTTGACCACGTATAAAATCTTTAATGTAATGAATTTGTGTTACAGTCTGTCTTCAACCTCAATGGAGATGAAGTTTATTGATTCTAAAACATGTTTAAGTTGTATGTGTATAAAGAATGAGTCAACATATTACACTTTGTCTCAGCCTTTTAACGTTCTCAATAAATTCCGGATAAATGGTTTGGTTCCTGAAAACAATCGTCTTCGATAAAATAGGCCGTAATGGGAATAAACACGGACCCGTGAGTGTATGCTTTGGTGTGTGTTACATTTGCTTGTCATTTCCTCTAAGGAGGAGAGAGAGCAAAGCATTGATTGCTCTGACTGTGTGGTGCCCTTATGGTATTTACGTCAGAAGAACATTCATAGACGGAGTCTTTATACATCTGAAATACAATTTAAATAGGCCTACCGACATTAAAAATGCTGAGCCGAACTGATTGCTGCTACTCTTTACGAATAGAAAGTAATCCTGATGAGAAAAGCAATGAATTACAGGACACACTGTCATTACATTAATGTAGGCTAGGGTTAAACCAACTACTTTAAAGACCGCTATGATGTTTTGTTTGACAACTACCGCAGTCTGTTGCCAGCGTTTCAACAATGACATTCACCAGCATTAATTGACGTGTATTATTTGGTTCATGAAATATTGAGGTCATTTCATCAAAATCAATTCCTTATGTTTTCTTACTGGATTTGTATTTATAGAAAAGTAATGATGACTTCTGAAATAAAGAATGGACCAGTTGCAGGAACAAACACCATTTGTCTTCACCTGTCGTTAACAGGAAGAAGAGTCTTTGTGTCAGTGAGTTACATTAAAGTTCAAGATTCTGTTCAAAACAACTCGTATTATTTTCGTTTTATGTTATTTGATTTTGTTTGTTTCACTTCCATCAACGTGAAAACACAAACACCTTTTGACATTGTCTGTACTAAACACAGAAACAACGCCAGCAAGCTCTAATTCCGGCCGCCATGCATTCAACAGACAGTGACGGAATCTATTTTTTGACACTTATATCAAAATGATATTTGAAAGTGCTCAACTATATGTGATGCACAAAAGGCCGCTCCGTGTCAATATTTATCGCCGCCCTCAATAGCTCATGATCATGGCACTTATGTGTGACCCATATTAAAGGGCTGGTTCGTCAAGCAGGATGAAATTAATAACACACAAGCTTGCTTTCTGCTGTAGAAACAGGTAGAAATATTAATTAAGCCGTCGCATCTAACTCGGCAAACTAAACATTTGTAAAGCGCCGCTATTTACTTCTGCAAAATTCCTCACAAACTTTCTCTGAAGCCTATTAGGAAGTGTATGAAAGATTACTAAACAGATGAGAGTCTATGGGTATAAACCAGAGAACAAATTATGTCTTCAGTTGGTTTTTGAATTAATGATGGTCATTGAACATTCATTACGGGGTGTAGACAATTCCATGGTTGAGCAGCTGTCTTTGACCTTTTTCTTTTATATTTGGAGGGTGGGGGATTGTCCACGGGGTCTGATATCTGTGGATGCTTTGCTATTTTACAAGTGTTCTTGGATATAAGCAGATGCTAGACCATGGGTAGACATTTTTCAAGACCCTTAGTCAAGGCACAGACAACTTAACATAATTATTACTCTACCACAGTCATCTCTGCTTCAGCTTGTCTAGGCACAGCTAGTAAAAGCAACACAGTCCAAGGAATAATAACCTGCTTCTGATTTTATATATATACTGACGTCCAAAAGAAAGTATACCAATATTTTGAGAGACTACTGAATAAATTCAAAAATGGGCTGGTAATACAAGGGATATCCCTTCAAGACTTGGAAGGTTTATCAATGAGATGATGTCAATCAAATTACACTCACGGATATCCAAGCATTCTTTTGATCAACTATGGCATAAATACGTAAGGGAAAATAATTGAAATCATTTAGTATACTTTCATTTGGACGTCAGTATATATTTAATGCTTTTGCCAACTCTCTAATTGAGATAAATATTAAAAGACAGGGATCAGAAATTAAAAACCCCCACATATTAATGTTTCACGCAAGCACAGCAGGAGTCACTTCCTGGTGGTACTGTAAGGAGTCTATTTACCAATACAAAATGAATTTGCCTCAATCTGCCAGGTCAAAAGGGATACGACGTTATTTATTGACGCAAACACTTTTATAATGTCTAATCTACAGTAAATGTTATTTATTTAACACAAACTGTTCCAAACATATGTCCTGATTGGGAGCACGTATCTAACTTTAAACTTTGTGTCGTTATGTTCTCCAAGTTCCTTACCCATTACCACCAGGGATAAGTTTTTATACTTTCTACCTTGTGTATTTCTTGATATTTCTAATTATAACGAGTTTATGAGCAATAAAGTTATGTCGTATGTACTTGAAAAGAAAAGTCACACCCTGGCTGGCAGATGATAAAAGGCTGATACCCAAACTTACAAACATTAAACTTGTCATTTAATACCGTTGAGCGTGGGGGTTGATCCATAAGTCAATAACATCTGCTTGAGTCCACAAGGCAATGTTTAAAAATACCTGACGAATAATTGCATCCCCGGCCTGTTTTCACTATTTTTGTTCTATCTGATGTTCTTTTATGTCGTGCGGAACCTTCTGAGGGTAAATACCTGTGCCGGATGTAAAACTTTGGCGAAGTGTATAAAAATATTATGGCTTTGTGAAGACTCACTTTCTGTGGTTGCTGCTCGCGGACTGTGTTTGCATCATTTTAATGACTGACTGCGGACAATTAGTCCCTACCTCAGAGCAAAGAAACGTAATGCTAAAAGAGTTTACCTTCCCCGGTAGCTTATAATCTCGGAGCATCGCTTTAAGTATACTAGTAAATACATCACATTACTTGGTTGGACAATAAACCTGGCTGGACAGTTAATCTAGGATTGGTTGAATTCAGATGTTTGAACACTAATGACTTTGTTATTCTAGAAATATGCATTAGTGAGTGATTTGGGGTTTTACGTGGTTTTCGGCAATCTGTCAGCCACATCACCGCGGTCTCACCAACATCACGTTGTTGTCGGTGCTTGTCTCTCCGGGTTGAAAGAGAGGTGCCCAAGCGGGACTGGAACCACAAAGGCTGGCATATTGCTGGGCCGCAGTGCTTACCCGTGCGCCATAGCGCGCATCAATTTGTTTGATCACACATACCCTATTCGAGAAATGCAAAAACATAACTCTTAAAAGGAGTTTCTAGTTGTGCAAGTAAAAACTTCATTACGTTTTCGCTATTGCAAGAGGACACTCCAGTGGAAAAAACTGATACAAAATTAATCCTACAATACTGAGCAGGCTGTTCTCTGTTACTCGTATTGTGCAATACTTGTGTGTGGGCGATACTGGTGTGTATCTATTACAGGTACATAACTTGTGTTCTTGAAAGTATTGGTTTGCCTTACAAAGCCAGCGGTTGTGTGCGTGATAGTTGTTCTAATTCCTGATATAAGCAGGATTTATGTACGCGAGTGTTGTGTAACCTTGGACATGCAGTTTCTGTTTACTTGATGGCGCCTGTGCACGTAACAGTGTTTTCTCATTTTGCGGATAGAGTGACTTCATTTGACGTGATAACTAGTGTTGATTTGCTGGGACATACAGTGCATGTTTACAGTGGTATTGTTGCTTCTCTTGTAGATACATTGTCTGTGTACGGTGGTGCTGTTGCTTCCCTTTAGATACATTGTCTGTGTACGGTGGCGCTGTTGCTTCTCTTGTAGATACATTGTCTGTGTACGGTGGTGCTGTTGCTTCTCTTGTAGATACATTGTCTGTGTACGGTGGTACTGTTGCTTCTCTTGTAGATACAGTGCCTGTGTACGGTGGTACTGTTGCTTCTCTTGTAGATACATTGTCTGTGTACGGTGGTACTGTTGCTTCTCTTGTAGATACATTGTCTGTGTACGGTGGTGCTGTTGCTTCCCCTTTAGATACATTGTCTGTGTACGGTGGTACTGTTGCTTCTCTTGTAGATACATTGTCTGTGTACGGTGGTACTGTTGCTTCTCTTGTAGAT
>JAUELE010148075.1:0-14026 GCA_031471655.1 Diodora aspera
AACAACACTCCTGATGGAGGACCAGTACCCAGTTTCAGCTGGGTCGACTGATGCAATTTACGAGTAAAGCCACTTGCCTAAGGTGACACCAATAACATCGGTAGCGTCTCAGAGACGTGGTAAGGTGAAGTTTCACTCGGCCATATGCCCACTTTGGCCAGTTTTAGCTTTTAGTGCAGGAGGAAAGCTCGCATCACCAGTGGGGAGCTGGATTCAATGACGCGGTAAAACCTGCGAGCTACGGCTGGTACTGGCAAACCAATGGTGATATCACAATGTGACAGAGCACCACATTAGCACTGCGTGTATAACACAAATATGCACAGCTTATCTGTAGCCCTGCTTGGTTTACTCCCCTTTTGACTACTCTCCAATTTGACTATGCTAAAACTAATGCTGCCCTATTGCCAAAAATAGAATAACCCATCTCACGAAAACAGTAACTTTGTTTTATTTTTTCTGATCACCATGAATTTCTTAATAAGTAGAGGACAGATTTAATCCTGGCAATACCTTATGACCAATAAATGTGTTTGTAAGGTGGCAATCTAGTGCTTTTTCATGCGTATGATGCTTTAAAAGTGAAATCCCAATAGATTAATAATAGTGATTGTTATGATATGAAATAAAATAATCTTCATTTTAATTTTTCTTTTTTTCCTTATTTTTAAATGCATCAAGTAGTGCACTTCACTTAATTAACAGGGGAGTCAGGTGGCTATTAGAAATCAGTTAACCGGAAAAGTTGTTTATATAAGGAGTAGTCAAATTGACGAGTACTCAAAAGGGGAAGACACCCCCTGCTTAATGTTTCAATCAGTGAAATAAGTTAACATGTTTCAGGGAACCCGTCAACATTCGTGGTTTCTTACTGTTATTCTTTATTTCAGACTGTTACATCGACGAAGGAAACAATAGTTTTAATCGAAGGGCAACACACCCGTCATATTGAGCTGAAGTCCAACTTCCCACCAACTCTCCTCTGCAAGGCAACAGATAAGGGCAAATGTAAGGTAGATCTCATTGCAACCCTCACCGAGATTCATGCCGACAGAAAGTGTACAAGGGAGAAAGTCCTTCCTCAAATAGTTGTCCAAACAGGGGGAAATAACTCTGCTACGTGTGGCAAGGCAATGACGTCAACCAACTGGAAGAACAGCATCATGATTCTCATCAAGGCCACAATAGATGGTCTCTACGATCACGATCAGATCCGAAAAGTCGTTATTCAGCTGCAAATCACAGGAGTTCTTATCGTAGAGAAGCATTTGAAAACGATTGCGACGTATATCGTGAGTAGACATGATGATACTATTCATGAAAATATAGCTTATATTAATTTAATAATAGATTCGCCGTGTCAAGCCTATGGAGGTATGAACACAGAGGATTAACCTAGTGGCAAACGTAGCATAAGTTAAATGATAGCAAGCTGTCAATGCCGATTCAGTGATTATTCTTTGCTCCAATACTGTAGTACTATATTGTCTTCAACTCTTGTGAACGACTGGGTATTTAATGCAAGCAATTGTGGCCAATTATCACCTTCAACTGGGGATATTATGAGCCCCTTCATAACATAATATGCTACAGGCCTCGCGCTAGCTGAATTCGGAAATGTATGAGTGATCGAAGTCATTCAATATTGTCCTGAGCTATGAATTATTCACAACATTTGTCCATGGTGCATAGCGAAGTTGATGCAAATTAAAATTATTTCTTTTAACCTTACAAATCTGTTGTTCGCGTGGGCAATATTATGACTTATCTGTGGTGGTGACCAGCGGTAATATTCGTATCAATCACTTAAATTATCATTAAATGGCGCTTACAATGCAATCGAGGAGATAATACGGAACCTTTTAGTTTGTTCACCTTTAAATGAAAAATTACAACTGTAGATTATGTAGGGGAATGGGACAGTGTTAAAAATGTTAGGATATGTATGTTCGTTAATAGCATGCGTGTGTACGAACTTAAGCGATCTGTGAGAAAGCACCATATTAATCTACTGAGAGTGTCATCTCTGTCTACCTATATTACAAACAATAACTTTGTATGATCCAGGTTAAAGCCATAGATAAAGACAAGTCGTCAACCTGTTCGTCACTGAATGATCCACATATTGCCACATTTGACGGACTGTGAGTATTTGCCTTCTTGTTAAATGTAGCTTTTCAAATTTTATAACTTTATGCATAACTACATTAACGCTGAAGAGTTTACAATAAATGCCAGACACCCAGTATGAAAGCAAAAGTTTTCAACAGAAATGTGTGAACTTCCTTCTTTCGATGATTTGTCAGTTCATCAGGTTATCAAACACTGGACTGGTGTTCTGAGCTTCTGTACTACTGTACGCTGACTAATACCACGTCCAGCAATGCGCAAACAACATCACGTCACCCAGATGAAGATGCATTTACCCTGTCTCTTGTCCCATCCATTATTCAATATGCCGGTTCATTATGCGATGAGTTTCTTACCTCTTAAGATGTTAAGATCATATTGTTATTTTAGGTTTTACACGTCATCACGACGCACTTTGCTGTATATGATATACAGGTGATTAGGTTAGACGTTGAACGTCACACCGTTTCAGGTATATAGAGTATAATTGCATTTCAGTAATTACGTTTATTACAATATTACTTTCCACTTTGCTGCTCTTCCTTTCAGGCATTACAATAATTTTCACCAAGGAGAATATGTCTTGTACAAGCACAAAACGTTACCCTACGAGGTTGGTACAAAGAGATTAACACGTATATGCGGGGCGGATCCAGGATTTATGTAAAGGGGGGGGGGGGGGACACAACATAGGTCATGAAAGATATCATGTTGTGGAGTAATTAAGGGACTTGTTCCCCCGGACACGTTTGAAACATTAACATGCAAAATGATGCAATTTCAGCCCATTTCATGAGTTTTCATAATTGTTTGGGGGTTGATTAAGCAAGATAATTCCCCCCCCCTGGATCTGGGCCTGATATGTCATATATCTGTGTGTATAGACATCATGCGGGAAACAATTGCAGCTTACTTTCTGTTTATCGCAAAGTGTTTAGTTCCGCTTCTTCGTAGGTTAACAGACAGGGTATATTTGACTGTAACTCAGAGGGGTCATTTACCATATCCGCCCTGTCTGGTACAAAGTATGTTTTAACCAAATTATAATAACGGGATATGGCCGAGAGTTGAGCCAATGACGATCATCTCAACATTGTTTTAAATATACAGTAATTATTTGATATTATGTTTTATATTAGTGCGCCATGCAACCAGTCATCAATAACGAGCAGCCAATAACAGTATAAGCATTTTGGAATTGTTAAAATACTGATGGGAAGGAATAAAGGAACGGTAGAACCAGTGTTAAGAGAAATATCCTCCCAAGTGTGCCATTTATGTCAAGGGGTGATCCAGAAACGCAAAGGACACACCAGATACTAAGAGTTCATGTGTTTTATAAATGATTAAAATATGCAAGAAGTTGAACACAAAATATGAAAACTTCATTGTGAGTAAAATATATTACCTCATATATACCTTCGTTCTTCGTTTAATTCGATATTCGATATGAAATGATTTTGACAGGTGCGTGCTCGCTATCAATTATGTAGCAGAAGAAGACCACGTGGCCCAACATGTAACTGTGGTGTTGCCATCAAATCCGGCGATGACGTCATCACGTTGAATGGTTGCCATGGCACCTCGGGGACATCCTTTTTCAGTCGTTTCTTCCATCACTCGCACACTCCACCCATCACAGTGGATCTGTACAAGAATGGCGATCTCACCCCCGGAACAACTATCAAGAGGATTGGTTGTGGCAGAACTTATGAGGTTCGTTCTTTGATTTTACAGAAGTCTGTATTAACAGAAAATGACAGTATAATAATGATGCTTAGCACGTGTTATGAGAATCTTTCCTGCTTCATATGTATTGCCGTGTTCTTGTCCTTTCAGATCACTCTCCCTACGGGTACCCTGATTACAGTGAAAACAAGTTACCAGTCGTTTATCAACATCTGGATCAGGGCGTCTGCTGTAGATTTCAGTCAGTCCTTAGGTAAGTGAGTGTCAAGTAACCAAAGACCACCGAAATCATGCATGTCCAACACATACACAGATTACTGGACAAGCAAGATCATGTTTCATGTCTGTGTACGTCTGAATAACGAAAGTTATGTTAGGATAGTCATATCTCGTAATATCAACGACTCCTGAATGCTCAGGGGCTTAACTTCCGAGTTAGTAATCCAGTCATTAAAAGCATGAACAACATCATCCTTGGAATCCAGGGTATAATGACTCCGTCATACTATATTATACCCTGAACTTCGAGGATGGGACAACATCTGTCAACTCTGGTTCTAGAAGATGAATATCGCATTACCATCACTTCCGACAGTTTCAGCTGAATGAGGTGAAGCAACAAGGTCATCCTTCAAGGTGGGCATTATCAGAGACTTCGTGGACCCTTCAAAGCTTTACATTTATAGTGGTCGACAATGACCATGACAAGTTAAAGTCAGGTATCCTCTGATGTGAGAGCTATGCATGTACAACATGTGCATTAACCCCTAAGTCCCGCGTTCAAATATTTGCCAAAGGGGATCTCTGGTTACTGTGCGGTTTACAATCTGCAAACAGGACAAACCATAACGCAGGTTTCATGGCCTCAAGCCACACAACTCTCCACTAATGATGCAAGTCAAGCTTCTTACAACAATTATTGTTATCAACTGAAGCATACTTTAGAAGAAGTCTACCTCAAAAACGACAGAGTTTTAGGGCGCTTCGAGATTGGATAATGCTGTTATTATAACGGTCTATTCATACCGTTTTCTCTTCACTTTATTTTTAAATTTAAATTTCCCTCGCATATCCGCGGAGACAATTTCTAGACTAAGGAAGACTGTCTTGCCTAGTTTACAAGCAGTCCGTGTTCTCCGATTCCGTCTTCAGCGCCGTTTATCATTGCAGGTCTGTGTGGCAGCTACAACGGCAACCGTAGGGATGATTTATTTGGTGGCGACAAGAAAATGTATGCCATCAGTAGGACTCCAGACACATTTTCTCAGACCTGGCTGTAAGTTTCTTTTCTAATCGGCAACACATATCTCTTACCTTACCGTCTCTGTTTGGTAAAAGACAACACATCTACAATTCCTGACGGTTATGCCCAGAATCGAAGATTTTCTGCTTTGCCTGATTTCTACATTTACTTCTTTCGACAATCTGTAAGAGAAAATGTACATGCATGTTTGCCTAATAGAGGTATATGTTATATGATCTTGGTATATAGTGCATGGCTTGGTGTTAGATCATTTTCTATACTTCAGTGAAGCTGGGTAGTAGGGGTGGAGAACTACCAACGACGATTCTTGGTTCGAATCCCGTCAGTGATCAGCCTACTTTTGCTCAATCCAGCAATGATGTCTTTGTTGCTGCGAAATAGCAGATTGCTCAACCACAAATCCAATCTCTATATTCGCGAAATCTTTACATTTCTTATGTAATCTTCGCACTTTACATATTTTAAATTGCATTTCGTAGGAACCAATATTTCGGGGTGTTTTGAGGCTTTACAATGTATATTGCAGTATTGTGCTACCATGTGCGTGACTTCCGAGTCCCCATACATTTTTATAAAGTGTCCCTTTAAATTATACTCAAGACGATTGATATTTAGATCCATGCACAAGTGTTGTCTACAGCACAGCATATAAATGATCGACGACGACGTCAAGACTCACTTAATCTGCTGAAAATCCATTAAAGCCATATAATATTTTGTTGTTAAAGTTTGGCAGACTATATTTTCTGAAAACAAACTGATAAATCTGTAAAAGGTAGGAATCTGTGAATGACGGATTAATTTGACAGAAGTGACTTGAAACTCTGTTTGATGCATTCGCCTTCCAAGGTGCACATCGAGTGAAAAGACAGTTCATAAAAGGGATCGATAGAAAGGAAAGTGAAAGCAAAATATCCCCATTTTAGTCGCCTTGTAAGAGAAGCATTGGGTTACTGAGGCCCTAAGTATGTGTGTGAATGTGATTGTGTGAGTGAATGAGTGGGCATGTTGGCAAGAATGTGAGTGAGTGGAATGAATGAGCGAGTAAGTACATGTATGTGAGAGAGTCAGTAAGTGTGTATGTGAGCCAGTGAGTACGTGCAAGGGTGTGTTTGCAAGGGAGTTAGTGAATGAGCAAATATGAGTGAGTGAGTGAGCATGTGAGTAATGAGAGCAAGAGGACAATTTTGTATTAATATGACATCATTCTTTTCATTCATGTCACTATGATGTCACCTATATCACACCTCCTTGTCACAGTCCTTTTCTCGGCTGAAACAGACTTGAACTAGACAGGTATCAAACCCACCACCACTGAGCATTGGCGGTTATAGGTTCAAATCCCACCGAATTACCTCTCTTTCAGCTCTCAGATGGTACCCTGACACAGACTGAGGTGTAGGTGACCCTGTGGTGATATGACTGAAAGACTGCCAAAAACAACGTTAAACTAAAAACAGGTAGGCAATTATTGTGAGTGAGTGATTTGGAGTTTTACATGGTTTTCAGCAATCTCTCAGCCACATCACCACTGTCTCACCAACATCATATCTGTGTCTAGCTCCTGTCTCTGCAGGCTAAAAGAGAGGTGCCCGAGTTGGACTCGAACCACAACTGCTAAGGCAGGCAGATTGCTGGGCCGACGTGCTAACCACTGCGCCATACTATCAAATACAGTAAAACATGTTTATAACGAACTCCAAGGGACCAAGGAAATTAGTTTGCTATAGCTGTAGTTCGTTATATAGAAAATGTCCACCATATTGGAAAGGTTCACATGGACGAATTCTGTTGAGTTGAGAGACAAACAAACACAAATCCATACGTTCAGTTGCACTTCGCAATGAAAGAAAGTCTTTAATGTCTGTAAATCAGAACTTGCATCGGCAAAAGTTGGAGGAACAGTTTCATTTACACACTCTTCTTCTGGGTCATCGTTCTCAGCTGGTGTAATGCCATCACATATTTCCGAGTTCGCTATACAGGTTGGTGATTAAGCACAGTTGAGCAGATTGGGGATGAGAAATCAGTTCGTTATATCTGTAAATTCACTATATCCAGTTCGTTACTCGCATATTTTGTTAATGATAACATATAGAGATGCAGTCGGGACTTTGAAATTAGTTCGCTATATCAGTTAGTTTGCTACATCTGTGTTTGCTATAAACAAGTTCTACTGTATAACTGAAAAACCATGAGAGAGCAGAGGAGTAGAGCTGGTGAAGTTGAGGACAACATATAACTGTTAAGACCTGGGTCATCTTCTCTCAATTCTTTTTCAACTCTTGACAAAACTGACACAAAATGTTGATCAATCCTACAAATGATAAAAAATGAACACAACCAAATATCAACATATTGGGCTGTTGTGTAACTCGTTTAGTACAAATAACAAGGTATGTTCCGATTTTGCCCTACACACAACACCAAGCAGCTACGCTTGGCTGGCCACTTTTGACAGTCTACAAAAGCCACCGCAAGTTTGCACCCAGTGAACCCCCTACCACGATTAACCTTCGACTTGCCACAATGCGATAACCTAGCAGGCTGGCCCATGTACTAAGTACGTATTGTCCACTGTATGTGGGAAGTTAGCATGATTGTTCTAGAAATCACAGGGTAGAGCTGTCATATGAGACCTAACGTTGCCAGAATCGATCATTGCAGCAACCAAGCGTGAAGCAATACATATTTATTCAGTTTCCTATTTCACATTTCATAAACTCATTTCTCAAATCGTGAGAACATCACTGGGTTTATATTTACTCACAAAATACATAACCTTCTTTGAGTTATACATACAAAGCCCTAGAAATCGTGATCAGTTTACCTCGACAACGAAGTACTATGCTCCAAATAATTATATAATTAAAACATTAACAAATTTCTAGAAAATAAGTGAGTTAAATGTGTTTAACGTCACTGTGGACTGAAAACTAACAAAATCAATTTAAAAATACCCAAAATATAGATTAAGTAAGCACAAACACAGTGGATGTGAGTCTCTCCTCAGCCGAATTTCAGCTTGTAACCAGCTATATCTAGACTTGCAATTTTCATAGACTTGCAAAGTCTCTTAAGCTAAAGAAATTACAAAGTCTGTCGTGTAGACTCTTAGCTATCCTCAGACTTGGATTAGTATAAAGTTTGTAATTTTTAAGTATCAAATACTACAGGGACAAACTTTTGTCAAGACCCCCAGTCAAGGCATAGTTGAAAACTGAAGATCTCACTCTACCATAGCCATCTCTGCTTTGCCCTGCTTCTGGCACAGCTAAGAAAGGCAATATAGTCTCAGAAATAATAACTGCCTCTGATTTTACATATATTAAAGGAACTTTACAGCTTTAGAGTCTTGACAAAAGTCTCGGTCAAACTATACAGGATCAGTGAGACACGAAACTACCGACCCTTCGATAATCCTGCCGATCTATGATCACCCCCCTCCCCCTCCATCTGCGTCACCCCTGGAAATATGATCTCTCCCCAAAAGTGTGTGACAAAACACATAAAATAGATCCGAATTATCAAGGTTTGCATGATCAAAGTGTCACAGAGTACATTACAACTCCTTTGTGTGATGAAAATATTTTGGCAGAATCTGCGTGGAACTAATGCACAGTCTATTGGCCGGGTCAGCGCCCGCGCTCTTCCCAATATATGTAGAGTTTTGATAATGGCAGAGTTACATGTCAAAGCTGACAGATTGCTTCCATGAACAAGCCTCGCACAACACAACATGGCTACAGCAATGACAGGATGATACAAACACTATAAATGCAGGCTTGACATATGAATGTCAAACAAAAATCAGGCCACTCAGGTGTATAGTCAGTATATATCTATAATGTACTCGTAAAAAAGTGAGTAAAACAGTTCTATATGATGCTACGTATATATTATATATACATTATATCTGTAAAATACTCAGTGACTAAAACATTGACTTATACTTGTACTGAATATAAACACATAAAATACTCATAAAATAGTGAGTAAAATATTGTTTTATACTGATGTTGAGTATATATCTGTATAACACTAATAAAGTAGTGAGTAAAACACTGACTTATACATGTACTACATATAAACATGTAAAACACACAAAGTAGTGAGTAAAATATTTTTTATACTGATGTTGAGTATATATCTGTAAAATACTCAGTGAGTAAAACATTGACTTATACTTGTACTATACATATAAACATGTAAAATACTCGTAAAGTATTAAATATTATTTTATACTAAGGTTGAGTGTCTATTATAAATAAATTCGTAAAGTACTCATAAGTAGTGAGTAAAACATTGTTTTATGCTAGTACTAAATTTAAACATGTAAAATACTCATAAAATAGTGAGTAAAATATTGTTTTATACTCATGATGAGTATAAATATGTTAAATACTCATAAAGTAGTGAATAAGACATTGTTTTCTACCAATGTTGAGTATATATCTGTATAATACTAGTAAAGTAGTGAGTAAAACGTTGTATATACTTGTACTAAATCTAAACATGTAAAATACCCAAAAAGTAGTAAGTAAATCTTGTGTTATCCTGGTACTGCAGAGTATAACATGCAGTACTGATATATAATGATAGTGGGTAAACAATGAATTGGACATTGTTTAATATTAATGCTGAGTATGTTATATTAAAGTACTTATAAAATAGTAACAAAATAAACAGTATTTTACACCACTGCTGTGTATTTAGATACAAAGTATTCATAAAATAGTTACAAAGTTATATATTAGTTTATACTGCTGCTGAGTATATGCTCGTAAACTAGCAAGCAAGATATGAATTGCAAATTATTTTATATTGATACTGTGTATGTGTATGAAGTACTCATGAAATAGTGACAAAATAGGCATTGTTTTATACTGATTCTGAGTATATATGTAAAATACTTCTAAAACACTAATTTTGTTTTGGGTAGGACAGTACTTCAGTCTGTTGTCTGTAAATTTTCGAGTGAAATTTTGGTAACCTCTCCAAACAGATGGGTAGACTTTATTTCACTTTCTCCTAGACAGTTAAACTGAATGTCTTTGTGATCGAAAAAATCTTCATTAACATCAAAATAATTTCTCTAGAATCTAGAATATTACAGAACTTGAAATCCTACTGTTCCCTACATGCAACTAATTATTGAGATCACTAGATTTATTAATTCAGGGTATTGCCGTTGTGCCTTTAATCTTAAAGAAGCGGTTCCTTCTTAATTAAATCTTTTGGAATGAGGAACAAAATGCCACCTTTTGTCACCGACCACCACAGATCAGTTGGAACACACTTCAATTACATTACGGTACTGAATGAGAAATTCTAATTAAATCCTGCCATGGTATCAATTGTTCGTCCTATGAAGATTTCTCGAGGCTCCAAACCAGCAGAACACGTGTTTACTTTCGGACTTTAAAACGTAGTTTAGTTGGTAGAAAACAAACTCTGTATAAGACTTATTTGTTAACAGACAACACAACGTTTGAGTGTCGAGACCGATTGGCAATGAAAACACAGTACAAAGACTTTTACTAGGTTTCAAAAACAGAGCCCTTCGTCTTATTGAGATCTCCGTTTGCATAACATCAATCGAAGGCTTCATAAACACAAAGTTTTACTTTGAAAGCCTAAGATTTCCTCGCTTGGCCCTGGCACAACTGTGGCCAAACAGTCGCACAATGGCCGCCGTAAGTAACCTAAACCAGCCTAGGTTTGGGACGAGTTCACGGAGTGCAAGGCTTTCACGAAGGTATGACAATTGTCCCCCCAACTGTTCAGCGAAGGAAGACTGCCTCACGCGTACAATACATTTAACCTCGCTTTCTTGATCCCATACTGAAGCATCCAAACATTTATTCATTCTAAGAAATCTGTCTTCACAGGGAGAAGAGCTTCCTATTTGTGAGACTGTGTATATTTCCTGTGACTGTCCTGGGGGTGGGCTCCTTGTCAATGGTTTTATTCAATTTCTGAATGTTTCTTGGCATAAATAATGCTAAAATATTTTAGTAGAATTAGTAAATTTTACAGGGATAATGTGTTGTAATTTATTTGTAAAAATGAAATATTGTTTGATGGGTTCTGCAGTATGGTCACAACTGTTAATTAATTTTTGTATTTGTGTAATTAATCAGTTATAAATAAAATATTTGACAAGACTGGCAGTGTGAGTAAATATACAGGAACAAAACCGATGTAAAGAATTTTAGGTCCTAGGAGAGGAAGGGAGGAAGGGGGGGAGAGAGAGAGGTAAGAGAGAAGAGAGGAGAGAGAGAGAGGAGAGACAGACAGACAGAGACAGAGAGAAAGACAGAGAGAGAAAGAAAGACAGAGAAAGAGAGAGACAGAGAAGAGAGACAGAGAGAGAGAAAGAGACAAAAAGACAGAGAGAGAGAGTTAGAGAAAGAGGCAGAAAAAAATTGAAAGACAGAGAGAAAGAGAAAATGAAAGGAAGGGAGAAAGAGACCGATAGAGACAGTAAAAGGAGACAGAGAGTAAGAGAGAGAAATAGTGACAAAGAGACATACATAGTGAAGGACAGTAAGAAAGGGAGGCAGACAGAGAAAGACAGAAAAAGAAAGAGTGAGAGACAGAAAGAGTGACAGAATAGAGACAGAGAGAGGCAGATAGGGAGGATAAATGCAAAATGAAGTCATAAAATGACTAACGCAGAAATTGTATAAGCTCTACCAGTCAAGTCATGAAGGCCATCTTAAAACCAGATTTTTGACAAATTTGGGGAATCTTAATCTAAATTAAATTTCTTTTGAAGTATCAGATTGCTGATCACATGCTTACCAATTCAACATGTTCCAGGCAGTTGCAAAAATTTCATAAAAATATTTTCAGTTTAAGTACGGCACCAAATTGCGCACCGTGTGATTATCCAATCAGATCATAGATATACTCCAGGTGCGATACTGCTATCTGCCGACTCCTCTCTGGCATTTACAGCTAGCTATGAAAGCCCAGGTCTCAGGGCCTTTATGAAACACATATGTCTTCACTTGGCTTCCCTAAGGATGGAATCCATATGCTTTTAAACTCAACAAAGTGATGTGGCTGCCGCTAACAGAAAAGCAATCGAGGAAAAACTTGAGATCCAGTGCTTGCGTTTTGCGAAGGTTTGCAGAGGATTAGGGAATGCAGTAATAAGTAGCGGAAATTGGAAGGTCAGCACCTACAGAAGCTGTATTCGATTACCGCACAAATACTTCCAGTGATTAGAAAAAATAGATACATGATGAAATAGAAGTATTTTACTTTTCACACTTTCAAATTTTAATTTTTAAACTTGTCTCTTAGCGCTCTAATTATATAATCTTATACTGATTATACAGTGAGTCATATTGGTTCTAGCAGGATTTTTCAGCAATATTGCAGTTTTTAACAGTTGGGGGCACCAAAACATGGCTGCTTCAGGTGGGATTTGAACCTGCACACCTGACGGACTGATAGTTAGACACATTATATGGATGGTGTTTGATGCTTGTCAAAAAAAAAAATAACATTCCAAATCCATAAACATAATTAATTTTTTTTTTTAAGTTGAAAATTCGCATTTGTTTATCTGTTTTAGAAATGCACGATTTAAAACAAATTGTAGAATCAGATTACACAAAAAAACAATTTTGATTACTGTTCATTTAAAACTGTTTGTACAAACTATCTGAAAGCCAGGGAGTGAGAAAAACTCTTGTAAACTAAGACAAAACATATGGCCTTGCAATTGAAGGGCAAAAAATCAGCCGGATGAAGGGATTTAAGGCCCAGATGAAGTAATTATTCGATTGTCATCTTTGTCCAACTCACTTCTTAACCTCACTCTAAAATAGTTGCCTCTTCAGCTGCTTGTTTGAACTTGGTTAAATTCAAATCAAGTTTATTTAATTGGACATCTTTTTGAAGAGATACGTGTTTTAGATTGTTTTGGTACGAGTGTAAATATAATTATGAGCGCTGTGTGCATTTTCCTAATTCTTCCTCAAATTTTTCATGAAAGTACAAATAAAATAGCCCTATAAAATAAAAAGGAGAAGAAAAAAAAACCAAAAAAATAATAGCTGTCACTGATAAAAACTTCAGGTGAGAACAAAACAATTAATTTGCACTGGCCTAAGCCAGAAAACATATTTCACATAAGCAATTTATCTGTAAACCATGTTTTCAGTGCAATTCTATTAGTTGAGGGTGTCTGGCCGATTCCTGGAGTAATCTTCCTCAGTTTGATGTAAGTTTTCCATTTGTTCTTGTCACTTTAAACAGGCGCGGGTGAAATGAGTCAAACGCTCAGGATTCAATCTCGGAGAACATTGGCAATTGATGACAGATATTTAAGTTTGCCAGTTTCCAGGACTGGCATCAACATTTAATCATTCAGTGGCAAAATAATCCGATTATCAACATGACCATACCGTATAAAGTGAGTGGGTGCAAGTGGTTTGTCAGTCACACTGCAGACTCGGGGCATCACATACTTGATAGTCTCAGCGGCCAGAGAAATTACCTATGTAAGGGATACTCAATGTCTAGCATGTACAGTATTCCGTTAATTATAAGACTTTGTATTTTTTTTAGCAAATTCAGAATCTGGATTCAAGAGTTTATTATGTGTGAGTTGAGGTGGAGTTGGGTTGGGTTGGGTTGGGGTGGAGGAGATGGAGTGGAGATCCAAGTTAGTGAGTGAAGATGTATTTCCAGGAGTTTGTTGACGGTGCATTGGGGGCAGGGATGTGGCCAGGAATTCCCCGACGTTTGGGCTGAGGTCCACCACAAGGGGTCTGAAATCCTGACAAATACACAAATTTTCAAATAACTCAATAAAATACACATATTTTCTCCCCAATTTTTCCCAATGGGGGGTGGTTGTGGGCAAAGGTCGTAAGCTGAAGACAGACATTGTGAGCTCAAGTGCAAAGTCCCTAAAGAGAAGGG
>JAUELE010148185.1:0-14023 GCA_031471655.1 Diodora aspera
ATCCAACGCATTTGTGAATTTATTCAGTAGTCTCTCAAAATCTTGGTATACTTTCTTTTGGACGTCAGTATATAAAGAGGCCTCTGTCTCTTCGCGCATTTGTAATCCAGAGAGAACGTAAAGGAGTGAACAAATTTATGTTGAGTGATGAAGAATTAGACGCTAAACGTACGGAAGTAATTATTTTGATAATAATTGCAATTTATTTTGAAAACCACTCTTGCAACTATTCAAAGCAAAATGTATTCGTTATATGTTGAAGGACATGTAAAGCTAAGAAAACCATCGGTTCAAGCTTGGAAATGTTGACATACATGTAAATATTAAGCAGTTAAGTGCCGTTTGAAATATCCGAAGATAGAAAGAATGATGAATTAACAAGGACGTTTCACCACGGTCAATAAGACTTCTACCTGGTTAATGAAAATAAATAATTCACAAACATCTGATTTGAAAAAAATACTGCAACTTTATTGATGGCAACTTCTTAAATTATTTTTGTTTGCGACCTTTCGACACAGATCCTTATGCCGTCATCAAGTGCGAAAATTCAAATGTTATTAATAAAGCAAATATTTAATGTTATCAATTAAGCAAATATTTAATAGGATTAATAAAGCAAATATTTAATATTATTAACAAAGAAAACAACATTAAATATTATTAATAAAGAAAATATTAAATATTATTAATAAAGCAAATATTCTTCCTTGACAACGACAAAACCCCGAAACGTCGCACTGATGAAAATAAAGAAGTTGACATCCACAACTCAACTGAAATGCAATTAGTTCTAACAGTCAAGATATTTCAGGAGGAAACGTTGAGATCACTTCAATATGATTTCTGCTATAATCAGCTAAATTCTCTCACGTCGCTGTATTAGGGTTTCGTAGTCGGTAGGTGATAAGTGTTTCCATGCGATTAGTTTAATATCTCCGCCTGATGTGCATGTATTTACACCACCGTTCTAGCTTCTTGTAGTTTCCCCTAATTTCAACAGTTGTAAAGTCGTTCAAATACTTTCCACGAAGAAACTTCATCCAACCGAACATCAACCATGCGAGTCACGTATACAGATTTGCTTCTTGCCGTTGTAGTGTTCAACTCGGAGGAGCGGATAAAGGATTTGCTTGAAGCTGGGGGGGGGGGGATGTTACATGCAAGATATCATGTTCTAGGGAGTGGATTTGGGGACATGCTCGACAGGGAAAAATTGAAAACTCGACATGCAACATGGTACAACCAAAGTCCTTTTCACACGTTTTCATAATATTTTGGATGATGATTTGGTGTTAGCATAGCAGACAAGAAGATAAGGCGGATTGAAAGGGGAGTGTGTCTTTGACACTGTGAATCCAGATACATTTAGTTTTATTTTTAGTTTTAGTTTTTAAGTAACTCACAGGCACTGGCGAGTGAATGCAATACGCAATGACTTTACTATTTTCTGTGTTTTACATGAACGAATATTTATCTCCATTCGTTAAACTCCTTTCGACAACTGTGTTCATGAAGCTTGTGGCTGCTGTAAGACATTTTGAGTCTGTATGCATTGTAAATGCTGCATTAATTTAACATTCATTTTGTATGTATTGTACAAAGGCACTGTGTATATATCATGAATTACAAGTTGTATATATTATATAACCGCAATAAATTGTAATTGAAACATGCTTTTGTATATTTTTATTGTCCAATCTGAAGGTACTCTCTATAGACAAAAGTAGACACACACAATGAAGTAAATTTTTATGTGATTTTTTAAAAAAGAGTTATTCAAAATGGCGTCGTCGTATCCTTCTGTGTTCAGTTCCTTTGAGGATATACTGACTATGTCCTGATATCAAGGGCATAGCTATAATGAACTTGTTTTGAGGTGAATAATGTTTTCTTATAGGTAGGCTTTGGTAGAAAAAGTGTGCAGTCATAAATGTATTATGTTTCCAAAAACTGAGAAAATCGTAAGTGATGTGTCGGGGACTGCACTTACAATCGTCTCATCTTAGGACAGTGATTGGTGAAACAAAATAAAGCTTGTCGTTTAACATTCAAGGGTGCGCCCTGCCTCACACTGAGACACCGGTAATGTCGGTGGTGTTACCTTGAACAAATGGCTTTGCTCGGAGATTGCTTCATTCCATTTCGTTGGAATTGGGTTTGCTACTTAGCCTCCCATTTTATGAACGCATCGTAACTTTAGGATATAGAAAACGATTTATTAAGATAATAAAGTAATTAACGAAGTATTAAGATGTTGGTCGGTCGTAACTTATTTAACACGTTACGTACATTTTCGAGGGCTTTGTAAAACGGTTAAAAAGATATAAAAGGTTTTAAGACGCAGTTAAGGAGGTCGGAACAATAAGATGCTTTCATAAAATGGAGGCCAGATCGGAGAGATGCTAATATGATGTTAATCTTCAAGCTCGTATAACAGACAGCTTATGTGGTATGCTCCCTAGGGAGTTGAGAAATGTGGTGAAGTGTACGTTGTTTTATTGACAGGGGTAATAATGTGAAGCGCTTTGAGCATGCATGAACCTAGTGCGTGGAGTTTGGCGCGATATAAGTTTCCTCACTTTGGTTGAAATGGGTTTAATGTTGACTCTGTGTATGGGTGCAACAAATAAAAGGTCTTGATTGTGCGCTCCTCAAGAAGTTGAGAAAAGTTGTTGAATACATAGGGCTTCACTGAAGGGGTTGATTGTCAGCTTTGTCTATGTAACAACTCCCATGCACATGCTGTACTGAGGAAATCGACATGTTATACAATTATTAAATTATTATTAATTATACCCCTTATTAAACTCGCAAATTGAATTCATGTATACACTATTTCAAATTATATATCTTGAGAAAACCAGCAGTATCGAAATGATGGAGCTGGCGTCTTGTATTGGTTATGGGCATCACTTCATTCGTACATCTGGTAAAATTAACCATTCCCCGTTTTAAAGGTGCGTGAATCCAGTTCACTGGACGACTAAGAAGGTGGAATGGTTTAGAAGGTTGATATCAGCTGTTGTAAAGCTTAATTTACCATAGGAACATGAGATACGCGATCAACCAGTTACGGGGGACAGAGAGGAGAAAGATGACGCCATGATCAGACAATAAAGCCGAAACACAAATACACGTATGAGATAAATCTGCAATGTCGAAAATATTTTGAACCAGAAAAGAAAAATTGTGAAACTTTGAACGAATTTATGGGATTTACCCGATTGAGAACTAGGTAAAATGCGATAAACCATGCATTTATGGAAGAAATGTAACTGAGTATACGAAATACAACTCCTATACAACTCCTGGTCTCATCAGACCAAGAAAAGAACTGTTACCGGTTTCCTAATCTTTCCTAGTACAAAGCCAACGACCCTACATTTTTTAACCTAGCCCATGCTTAATAAGGAGTAATACCATGGCAATACGTTACCTTCTATTGAGCAATTGCACAGTCCTGAACAAAGTCGACATCACGTGTAGCAGGAGCAGCTCACTGCAGGGATGCCGAGTTGTATTTGCAGGGATTCGAACACGTCTGGCCGTCGCTGAGACAGGCTTGTCAAAGAAAAAGAATCAGCGGCTAATTTATTTGCTATCCTCTTCAAATCCATGTCAAATCAAAGGACTGTAAGAAATAAATAAAAGAAAATAACTTATTTCTCATCACTTTTTCTAATTTCACTGGGGAGGGAGGGAGGATTTTATTTTTACATTTTACTTTTATTTGAGTATTTATATATTGACAATAAGTCATTCAACAAGCTATTTTCTGCTGTGTGGAAGCTAAATCATGGCTTCAGAGTCTTGAAACGGCTTCGTATTTAACACCATGGCAAACAGCAGAGCTGACTTGGTTAAAAGTGAGCTTGACATACTAAAATTAAATTGGGTTTTTTAAAAATCGAAAAAATCTCGTTCTTAACAGTGTTTAAAAATAATAAAAATCGTAGGGGCGGCAGATATTTTAGGGGCGGGCTGGTTTCTTTAAGTAGCCTTATATGGTGGTTTTGGTCCGTCCACGAAGGTCTTTTGTCCCTGTCTTAATTAGTAAATGAACGTTAAGAGACTCTTTTGTGGACTACGAAAATAGGACTCATCCATGGTTTGGCTGTCTCTGGTATTTTCTGCAGGAAGACGTTGGAGTGTCATGTCATTATTCAGGCGTGAATGTGAATTGAATCAAATTGCAAACCATAACATAATAATTATGATTTATAACTAAATGTGAACTATAACATTATATTAATTACATTATGATATTCTTTTTACAGGAGTGAATGTGAATTGAAACGAATAATAAATTGTAACATGATATGATTTATAGCTGCAACATAATATAAATTATAATATAAACTGCCGGGCAAAGGAAACTATGCCAAGATGTTGAGAGACTACTAAATAAAGTCACGAGCGCGTTGGATATGCAAGAGATATCCGTTCAAGATTGAGAAGTTTTATCAACGATATGATGTCAATCAAATTGCACTTGTTGAAATCCTAGCATCCTTTTAATCAGCTATGACAGAAAGACGTAAAGGAACATAACTGAACTCATTTAGCATCGTTTCTTTTGCCCGGCAGTATAACATACCTTTTACATAATATAAATTATATTACATTATATATATTTTTACATAATCTGAATTATAACATACTTGTCATCAGTTCCATAGATTATAGTTTTCGAACGGTGATATGAATTAAGTAACAAGCTTCACTGTTGAATTCCAGGTATTTACCAAATTTCATACGTGTTCAAGACTATTGCAAATTGGATGGACGCGGATTAAAATGTGTTTCTTTTATGTCATTTGTCAGGTATCATGTTTTCATGACTTGTTAAATATTAAAGTGCATTGCGGGAAACAAATAAGGGAACAAGGGTACAAATGAGGTATTATGTTTTACGAACGATGCATTTTTAACATCTTGTATATTTTATTCAGCCATTAAACACATGAACTGTCAGTATCAGGAGTATCCTTCGTGTCTCCGGATGACCCTTTGACCTCAACGTGAAACACGAAACTTAATTAACAGACGAAACTTAATTAACTAAACTAAGCGGTCATTAATTTATTTCCATCAGTATACTTTAAATGCATTTTCTGTAACAGGCATTCTGATTTCTTATTTGCAGTTTATCAGCTCTTTATCATCTAATGTTTTTAGTAAGAATGTAACAACTATAACAAAAACGAAACAAAAAAAACACTTCAGCGCCATCTGACATTTCCAACACCAGAGTTGAGATCAGATGCGGAATTAATTGGCAGCTGTCACCTACAACTGCTTTCTACAAAGCTGAAATAGATCTGGATCTTCGATATAATTAACCATTTAGACTACTAAGACAAATCTATTCAGTTTTTCCAAATTAACTTTCCAATTGTCAATTAATTCTTTACTTTGGTTTCCGTTTTCTGTTGGTTATAAGATGTGTATACATTTTCTTATCATAATAAATTATCAAAGAGTTAGTCAAAAATCTCTTGTTTCTTGAAATCCATCGTTCTACTGGTGGAGGCACTATGGCATCTACCATTGTTAAAATAAAGGTTACTATTCGTAGTGCCCGGAAACAATGACGAATCGCTTGGATTGGCGTATAGGTTTGACCTTTTTAAAAAATAAAAAAAACTTTAGCAACCAGTATAAATAATGTCTCAAGGAATTTTACAGCTTTGAAAATCCGTACAAAGTATAGGGATACTACATGCGTTATGCCATGTAACAACGTAATGGATATGAAACTGTTTTTGACAATAATTTTATTACACTGAATATGTGATGTTAGGTCAAAATTTGCTATATTTCATTGTGCGATTAAATATTGAACTGGTACGGTTGGTAATTCAAGGAAAAATTCTCGTTCGGTTTGATACAGAAACTGCTTTCTACCAGACTTCTTTGTGGAGACAGAAGTTCTGCAGCTTAAGACACCACACACTTAAATTAGTCGCGTCAGCAAATTAGATGCAGAAACGATCTATCAGTTTATCCCGTCTTAGTCAGACCGTCACCAGAACCATTAGTGTCAACTTGGTCTATTGGTACCAGTGGTGAGTTTTCATTGTTCATCAAGCTATATATGGATACGCAATAGTTGATCTTCAGTGTCTCGTTAGCATCGTACATATGTGGAGTATCATCTCAGCATTTTGAACTTTAATCAAATATTGGATAGCTTATGTAATTTCGAACTGTATAATAGAACACATATAAATATTATATGTTTCATAAACTAAATTTTATGTCATGGAAGTCGCTGGTACACAACGTTCAAATTTTGAAATGAAATATTGTGTATCACTTTTGGCGTACACTAATTTTATGTCGAGCATGTAAATATACTGATGGAAACAATTCGGGCAACGAATGTATATATGAGGTTTTATATTTTAGCCACAATGCATTTTGAACAACTTGCATATTTTAATCAGCCACGAAACACGTGCACTGTCAGTATCTGGTGTCTTCAGATGACTCATTGACATCGACTTAACAATCTTAATAGTTCCTTTATTTCTTTCCATCAGTACAGTATTTATGAGCATAGGTTAACAATAGTATACGTAATTGTTTAGAAAGAGAGAGTGTTTGTGGGACTTCATTGGTTCCTTTACAAAAGCATTCATACGTACCGAAGTCCAAAAGAAGCTAGCTTTACCCAGACTTTCAGAGACCACTGAAGAAACACACAAATGTTGGTTATTTTCAGAGATATATGTTGAAGAAAGTATTGCTTCAGCGCCATGCGAATCAAATGAATCACACTACAGTAGGAACATTTCTGAAGAACAGTGACACAAAACGGAGCTGAAAAGGTTGACATGTTATTTCCCTTTATCGTTTTTTGTATGGATGTCAGTATATTTAAATGTTTTTTTGTTAAAAAGTCATCTTCTCTGAATTACTGTTTTCATTGGCGAGGAAATAAGGACTTCCAATTTATTAACTGACAATATAATATGCTATTCATTCATCAAGCATATGGAAATTGTTACTGGAAATATACTGACGCCCCAAAGAAATAATACAGTGAAAATCATGTCAACCAACTCATTTTGTTTGTGTAACTGCTGTTCATAAAAAAAGACTCCTACGTTTGTCGAGTTTCATTTGATTTGTACCGTGATGAATAAATATCCCTGGCAGAGCCAACATGTCTTTTTCAATCGTCTCTGAAAGTCTCTCAAGTTTCCTTTTGAAACATTTCAGTATACATTTAGTGGTATGTGAGAAGCATGTGAAGACCAAGTAGAATTAAAACGGTATTCTCGTTCTAAAAATTACCAGCAGACGCAAAGTTTGCTCAAATATAAATGAACAAACTATATAATTATGAGAAGAATACATTGAGCGTTGTTCGAGACAAAGCTTGACTTACAAGTTACAAGGGCCATACAATCTGTTTCTGGATCATCAAAACTGAATGCTTGTCAAGAAGAACAAAGACGTATACAATTCAGGTTATTTCAGCAAAAGACCAAATTAAATCACACTTCAAGGTCTATTTACATGATAATACTTTTAAGTTTTAGAACAACATTAATGTATTCATACACATGTATATTTTTACAAAGAAAACAGATTGCAGTCAGAAACGTCAAACAAAGGTGAAACAATGTCACATTTAGGCATTCATGTTATGATGCATAGTATTTAAGGAAGTCATTGCTCGATAGTTGGAAAACGGGTCTAGTAAAAATACAATATGGTCTTGTTAAATATGTTTGACCATACAGAAGCAAATGTATTTCAGGAGATTCGTTATGTTAACTTCTAACTTCTATATTCCCACGGATTTGGAGATCTCTAGGGTTAACAAGGGCCGTTACAAACAGCTGATAAATCGGTCCAAATGCACAGGGATCCAAAACGATGACACGACGACCAGGCGTTGTTAAAAGTTGGGACCAAACAGACGTACCAAACATCGTCATCTTTGTCACATTAACAAATCTACATTGACAGTTGTTCTCCTCGATGTGACCGTGAATCATGGAATACGATTCTTTCCAACAAGAAGATTATAACATTTTCCACAGGAGATAAATAAAACTGCTGTGGCATTAAATTTCTAATTATTGAAATCATAAAAGTTATTGTGATATTTTAAATTTATTTAGAATTATGTTCATGTATGATACAATAATTTAATATTTTCAAGAAACATTTCCAATACGAAAATCTTATAAATGTTCATGCAACAATTCTTTGTTGCGATCGTCACTTGTATTTATCTGCGCCGGTTGGCTCAAACTTTTTTGTTGCAATAAAATTAAGTCTATAAATCTCTGAAATCAAGGACAAGCACCACACTCGTTTAAACTCTAAGCTTTTGTCAAACTAACCGTACTGTTGTTAACAAAAAATGAAATTAAAACGTACAGTTATGTTGTTGCATTTATTCATTACACTGGCATCATTTTTTGTCTTGCGCTGTGAAATGAAGTACTAGTACCCTCTGTATATTGTATACAACTTATTTGTAATCATATACATCTGACTTTAAATTTTATGCGGCTGTCTTTGGATTACTAGTATATAATTATCGATGGACATTTAACTTTTGCCATTATTTCTGTAACATATTGTGACTACATTTTACTCTTAACATAAATTCAAAGAGAGTACATCAGTTGAAATACAACAGTTTTTCTACTTCATACATCACAATCAACCTGAATACGAAAACGAATACAGATGAGCATTTATTTCTTGCATGCCTTAACCGCATTCTTTTATGAAATATCTTCTATACTGAACTCCAAAAGAAACTATACCAAGACTTTCAGCGACAACTGGAAAAAAATCCAAACACGTTTTCACTATTTTCAGAGATATTTATTCAAGAGTTTTATTTCAGCACTATGCGAAACAAATGAAACCAGGGCACAAAAATAGGTGTTGGTATATTCTATACTGACGTCCAAAACAAACTATACCAAGCCTTTCAGCGACGACTACAGAAAACCCAAACACGTTTTCACCTTTTTCAGAGACATTTATTTAAGAGCATTATTTCAGAAGCATGCGAAACATATGAAACTCCGCGAAAGTAAGAACATTTTGATAAGCAGGGCACAGAAATAGGAGTTGTAAAGATTGTTATGATTTTGCTCTGTAGCGTTTCTTTTGGACGTCAGTATAGTTATGATAATTTTATTTGGAAAATAATTGTTTATCAAGGCAAATATTTTATTATTTTGTAGCAGCACAGACGGAAAACTATGTGGCTATATCTCAGTCACACAAGAAGAAAAACGTTTCAGGATCACACATACTGAAAACAATGCGACAGGCATGTTATGTTTAATGTCATGTAAATGTCAAGGTTGAACATTTATGTCGTTCATGTTTGAAGTGGAAAATATTAAAACGTTGCCTATCCCAAATAATCAATTGCTATAACGTTTTTGATCATTTCGGAAATACAATAATTTCAATAATAACGTTCACTTGTATCTACAGTTATGTTTACATCGATCTGTTTATGAATAATTGTGTTTTTTCGATTAACAAAATGAGATATAATAATATTTTCATATTGGTCACAACAGTTAACATGTGGAAGGTAATAACATTGCATAATACTGAATGTTGTTACATAATATGATTGTTTGATGACATTGGTAACCCCAGTATTGATAGTCTTGAAAAGCAGGTGTTAAGAAAAATATATCCTTTAAATTCATGTAGCGTTGACTTTATTTTCATAACATTTTCTGTTATTTTTGGGCCTTGAAAATCATGTTATGGAATCCAAAAGAAATATATGTAGTGACATGGCCAACAAGTTGTACAGTTTTAACGTGTACTGAAACTGTCATTGTACACATAAATTATCACACTAAATATATATTTGTAAATTATACTTTTCATTCCTGATATTTTTAACGTTAGGTAGAGTATTTCAGCACAAACTGAAATTTGTTAAAAAGTCAGAATTCCATGTAGACATTCATATTATACAAATTTCGATTAAGTACGAAGTATAAAACGGAAAATGAGTTGTTACAAAAGTTCAAAACTCATTTTGAGTTTTCGATAAAACTGGCCATGAATTATTCAGATTGAGGTTTTTATAATAGATATAAGACAACATGTAAATGGAATATTAAGAGTATATTTAATCTTACAATATATTAATTTCTTAATTGTTGAAATCTTTGGAATTTTATCTTGAGAAAATATTACCACGAGTTGTTGAGACGTTTCACCGAAATATTCATATTGAAAAGCTGTTCCAAATTTCCGCTTCACGCTTTTTCAATATATAATATAATATAATATAATACTCCATCTAAACAATTCACGAATTAACCTATATATAATTATTGTCTCAACTCTGAACATACAAAGAAATGTTTTACTGTTTATGTCTGTGAATAACATCGGGTTAGAGATTTCAACCCTTGACCCTCCCCCAAATCCAGAACAAAACAGTTATGGTAGAGTTAGTATTTCTATCACCTGCACTCAGAATGTAACACGTTTTTATGACTATTAGCAATACCTAATCAAAATCAACATTCATTGTAACTTCGTTTAATTTTATTAAGTTCACCCTAAATTAAGTAAATAATGTTGCTTAATGGACAATCTTGGATCCGGGTTTTTCGTTACCCGGATGAAACAAGACTTCAAGTGTTTCAACAGTGTGTACTTATTCAAAATGTACGTAAATGTTTATGCAACTTGAAGAACCAATAACGTCATGAATGGTTTACTGAAAAAAAACACATTTCACCGTCTGTATTTTCTCCCCATGTAAACACAGTTCTTGATTGTTTTAAAATGCCACCATGGCCTGTAGGAAGTTCTCATTCAGCTACAATAACAGTTGTAATAGAAAACGTTAAGTAAGATTACATATATGTCAGTTTTGACCTCTGACCCCTGTCAGGGGTAGGACTTAGTCGCTGGAGTTTCAGAATAATTTCTCAAGTAAGCTGTATACAGACCGACTATCAGACATCCAAACAACGTCATTTAAACTAATTTGTCGAGACTGTTGTTTTTAGATCGACTAGGTATCTGTAGGAGCTCGACTAAGGTAGATAATATACGGTTTTACTTCCTACGAGATTAGAAAGCCCCAAACACGGAGTTTAATAAGTGTACAAGAAAGCTTTAGAGATCAAGCCAATTAAACGATGTTTGTGTTGTAGAGTGTACACCATGAGGGTCGAGGTTTAAAGGCAGCGGTTTGTTGCCAGTTTGTATGTTGGCTTGAGATTTAGTGTTAATTGGGTGGTTTTTGACAAGGTATTAGAGAAACTTAAACATGGGTCTTCTGAGAGCTAATACCCCAGTTTATGATTGTTTTCAATCTTTTAGAGGAAACTGTGAAGTGAACTGTCCATGAGGAGAGTTCGAGGCATGCAATGCAAGGAGTTTTGAAGACTGGTATTTTATTTCATGGTCAACAGCCCTTTGACTACAAAGCATTGTTACACGTTACAAACACCAGTACATGAAAAGTTTTGAAGTTTGTTCAAAACTTCAAGAGGCCTGCAAGAGTACCAACAGGTTTAACTCAAATAGCATTTGTTAAGACATCACACTTTGAAATTCAGAACCCATGGAGTATTATTTAGGTCATTGAGTATTATTGGGGGGGGGGGGGGGGGGTGAGGGTTAAAGGGGAATTGTGCCCGCAGATGATATCCATGGTCTTTGGAATGTACCTTTTGAGTCAGACAATATTAGTACGGTTGGGAATGGCATATGTTGAAAAGCGTGCATGGAGCAAAATTTAACTAAATTAGGTGTTCAGAATATAAATAAGGTTTAAAATTAAGATGGATAATCTTAATCGAAATGGTAGGCTATGCTAATGAATTTGCTTGTGCAATAATGTTTCCTATGAAAAATATTTTATATAATTTCTTAATGTTTTATGGAAGAAGCTATGTAAAGTATCAACTATTCCATTGTGACACATCGCGCCATTGCTGAAATTTTGATTTAGAATAAACTTCTATACGACAACAGGTTATTTTGATATGCAAACTTGTTCAATAATTTACCGCTTGCATTTTCGTTATACCGTGTTCACATACATGTGGTTAACTAAGTTAAATAACGCATGTATACCTTTTGGAAGAAGAATTAAAACAGTCACACGAGAATAGAATATATAGCCAGATGTTAAAGCCTGTATCTATCGTTCGTGATAAAATGAATATGCTCCTTTGCATTCCAGGTATTGGTAGTTTGATATGTAAATAAACGAAATTAAATACTTCAGATTTAAACTGACGGTCATGAGAAAATATATCGAAACAGTTTTTTTGTCATAAGCAATTTACTACGGTTTGAGAACAATCCTGTTGATACTTATTTGTTATTATTGTATTTTTCAGGTTTGATATTCCGTTAAATGTTTATACCTTCGAAGTAAACCATTTGAATCACCTTGTTTTTTTGTGTCTTATTTTATCATTCCCAAAAACTGATTGGTATATTTCTTTTGATCGTGAGTTATTTAGCAAGATATGAATTATACAATTATTAGTTTTCTATGTTAAACATCATTCCTAACTACATGCGTTGTCCACTGACAATAGACACTATTTTTAGTTCCTGCGAACGTTGTATCATCTGCGTTTTTCAACGTGGGCTGCAAGTGATCCAACATGATTTTTGATTGATGAATATTGCCACGAACGTTATCATTCGACAGTTTCGACTTGTTGTAACAAAGTCTTTATTTTTTAATCTGTCCGAATTCGTTATGGTGGTTAATAAATCTACATTACATGTATACCGGTATCTTTAGTTAAAGAATTTCGGTTAGGATATGACGTTCTGCAACTGCCATTTACTATGGATTTTACTCAGTATAATGATTAATTAAACCCAGACAAACTTGGAATTTGGAAAGGGGGTGTAGGGGAGCGGTTCAAAC
This sequence comes from Diodora aspera, assembly GCA_031471655.1. NCBI lineage: Eukaryota > Metazoa > Mollusca > Gastropoda > Lepetellida > Fissurellidae > Diodora > Diodora aspera. The sequence continues at coordinate 12,929 of JAUELE010148185.1, forward strand.
TGTAATGTTTCATTCTCATCGGTGGGCAGGGGTGGGGCTGTATACCAGTATGTGACTTGATTTATAAGACCAGGGGGTGGAGATGCTGATACCATTGACCCACTGGATCCGTCAATGAATTTTATGCCACTGTGGGCATAATTTATTTCAGCTTTTGCATAACACGACTGACTCATTCTGAGCGTCCTTGAGACGCATAATAATATTATGTAAATGATGCATCCGAAATCACATGGTAACATGTTGGCATACATGTCACTTGCCATTGTCTGCATGTCATGAGTGACAATGATGACCAGCACGTGCAAACGTGCAATGTGCCGATACGTCGTGAATTTAAGATTTTAGGGAACGTTTCACGTGAAGCAAATTTTCCTAAAACTCAATAACCTTTAGTATTAAATTGTCACCTGACCATTAAGGTAACTGTTAAATTTTAGAAGATTTTATTGTATTTCAGGCCTCCGGCCCATATACAAAATAGAGCCAAGGCTCGACAAGTACCGATTATCTTAGACTCGGATGATATTTTACATATTCAAAAACACTCATTACGAATCCTCTATTTATCACATAATTTTGAACATATTGAAAGATCAATTCTGTCAATTCACAAAAAAACGCGCATTAATATGTGAATAGGCTCAATCGCAAGGATCACTGCTCCCGAGAAATACCACTACGCCAACAAGTGTTTTTGTATGTGATAAATCATCTGTCTATGGACTACAGATATAACGGTGCTTGAGACCTGGTTGTCGTCAACATCAAAAGAAACCATTTTGTAAATATTCAAATTTGTTCACGTGATCAGATGATAGTAGTTCCATTTCCAGTAACTTCATTTGCATATACTAGTATATGCCCTTGTGTAATACGTGTTTATATGTGATGAGTTTATCTAAGGGATATCACGCATAGTTACATGATAAATATACATATTAACTAATTACAAGATTACCTAATTAAAGTGACATACGTCATGAACATTTCTAAGTGTTTTATACGGTCTGCTCCAGATATACAATGCATTTTAAGAGATTATTACGATGTGCAGTTGCATGCTTTAAGAAAAGTGATAATTGAAGAGTATCA
>JAUELE010148295.1:0-14023 GCA_031471655.1 Diodora aspera
TGTTGTCCCTTTTCCTGATGTGCCTTTTGCACATCACATTGCACTATGGCTGAAATATTGCCCCCTGCAATGTAAAAATCCGTTTCACTCACTCAGTTTTTACTTACATTTAGCCTGGTGATTGAAGATCTATTTATAGTGTTGAAATATCACTGAAAACCTAAATTATAATCTACGGTATATGACAAAGTTCTGTTGCTGTAGGATGGTGCTCACTTCCTGGTTTGTTTTGTTAAAAAATGTCACACTATTGTAATTCCTCTAATAAGCGACTCTGGGGCTTCTATTAATGTAAGCACCAGGCCTCTAATCAGCACTGGATTGCCTTCTTGATATAATATCTCCCTTTATTATGTAGACAAATTAACACAGCTTTTCTTTGACCACGCACTTTGTGCAGTCATGAAAGATGGACCAAAAATTAAGCGGCAGACCTTTATTAAACGCCAGGTCTCTAAACTGAAGAAATAAGTGCCTGGGGCACTTATTAGAAGAAATGCAGTATTTTTTTCCTGATTGGACACAAGATAGCTCAATGGATTTGAAGCCTAGCCAAGATCAGCTAATTTCAGCTGGAAACCTGATCATTACAAGCTCACAACATTATAACATTATGGACTAAATATACAGACAAAGCCACCTGTATGAACTTCCTTCATTGAAACTGCAACTAACCAGTGCTTCAATGTTAAACTAATCCAAGTTCATTATGTATCAGCAGAATATCGCGGACTAGCCTTTGAAGATGGAGTTCGAGTAAAATTCATTTAAGTACTTTGAGTGAAAGAATGGTAAATATAGCAGCATACCATATGTGCAATTCCATACCACCCACAGAACTCATTACAAATGTCAACATTGTATTAGTATATTGTGTGAGAAAAGAGCCTAAGATCATGTTTGATATGGAATTGTATAAAGGGAATACTTGGCTTTTATCATCTGTTCTCAAGAGAGAATCTCAACTCTTGGATATCTCTGACATTCAAGATAATGATTTGACATTTGAGATAGGATATAGTTGATATAAGAGAGAAACAAATCCTTTGACTTTTTGTTCAAGTATAAACTGTTTTTAAAGATATGTCAGTAAGACAGTAAAAATTGTCCTTTTAGGCATGTGATAACTTTTGAAGTAAAGTATATTTTCATTCAATCTCCTGTAAAAGCCTATTGCCATTAGATTCAATTTTCAAATGTTTATCAGTGTTGTTCATATGATATGGTAATCAGACACAGCATTTTTGTTTTTATTTGTTTTTATAAACTTTATCTGTTTCCATATTCTTTACGAAGAACACATGGCTTTTATTTGACCCGATTTTACTTGAAGCAATCTTCATCATTCTTCTGGATGCAAAAAAAGTTGTGATTTATTAGAATTGTTTGTTTGTTTGGTTAACTTTTTCACTGCCATATTTTCCAGCAAAAAAAACGACAGTTTAAAAAAATATTTCTTTAAAACTCTTATATCGCCATAAAGTGTTATGATAATCATTATTTATGATATGAAGTTGTGTTAGAATTAAACGAATGTCGAACCTGCAGTTATTAGTGTGTTGGCCCAGTGATCTGCCAGCGTTGGCAATCATGGTTTCGAATCCTGCCCAGATACCTCTCTTACAACCCAAAGATTGGAGCCTCACATTTACATGATATTGGTGACACTGTGGTTACGTGGCTGAAAGCTTGCCGAAAACCACATAATATCCAAAAATCAAATCAATTATAATCCGTAATCTGTTAATAGTGAAAACGCTAGGGCTGCAAAATTGCCGACTGCGACGTTAAACTCTATTTCATGCATTAATAGTGAAAACTCTGCCTTTGGGCTAACTTTCTTTCATGTTGGAGATGGAATCCAAGCATTGAAGGGATGGATTTATTGTGCCGAGACAGCAGCAATGATTGTTCAATGCAATATTGAATTAAATATCACTTACCGGTACGAGGATTTCATTTATAAAACATTATGCATCGCACTTTGATTGAAATATTGCTGGTTGCAACATTAAACACCATGCTCACTATGATAGTATGCTTGTACTGTATTAGCAAGCAATCGGATACAGTGTCAAGTGGAGTGTTCCCTTTGCTCGTGAAAGTTTGATGATCCATATATCACCATGTCTCCAAACATGGTGTGTTTTGTTTGACAACACTGCCACTGGCAGAGGGTTTTATAGCCTCACATCCCACTAAGTGTGTTTTTATTGGCCTGGTGATCAGCACTGTGGTAGCCCAGAGGAGATGGTTGGTCCATCCTTTAAACACTTGGCAAACGTTCCTGCACAGAAGCTTGTCAGAGTGTCTGTCGATCAGCTCTGTTAGAATCTCTTCTCCTTCTGCCGCTGCTCCTCTGGTACTGTGGGTGTTCAGTTTAATACATCAGGCTTTTTAGCCAGGACTAAATGATCAGGAAAAGTATTTTTCCACTTCACTTTGGGTTTGTTTTCCCCAGTGTGGCTCCAATACCATGGCCAACCTTGACGGTGAAGTGTTTTTACATATTTACCTGTATGCGATTTAGTCACCTTGACATATAAAATTAATTATACTTAACCCGGAACACAGGCCAACCTATAAACTGGGTCACCAGCAGTAGAATAACCCTGCAGTGGTATGATACAGAGTTAATTGTTTTAGGGGAAAACTTTAGTCCACCAGTTCACTGTTTAAGCAGTGGGTGAGGTCGCTAGATTTTAGTCAAAGTTCAAATCAAGTTGCTGGGTTCAAGCATGTGACAAGAATTACAAAGCTTGAGGCTTAGGTTACAGTGTTTGGGAGTATAAGCTTACAGTGAATTAATTTCAACAAACATCGTTAACCAGCTTTGCCATTTCATAGTTAGTCTAACCTGTTTTTGTACCTGTATATGTGATGATAGGTATAAATACAGGGTTTGGCAAGTCCCTTGGGTATGGCAACTCCTTAATTGCTTGCTAGAGAAGTTTGATCTGATCTGATCTGAAAAAAAAGAGTAAAGTTTTGTCAAGAACCTTAGGCTATTTGATTGTAACTGTGTGAGCTGAGTGAAAAGGAAGTATACTCTACTGAGAACAGATCTTCTGTATAATAGCACTGCTAGACTTTTGTCAAGACTCCCAAGACTGTCTAGTTTCTTAAATACATGTATATGTAAAATCCGAGGCAAGTTATTATCCCTGAGACTAGATTTCCTAGGTTTGACTTAGGCAGGGCCTAGTCTTTTGTCAAGCGGCTGTAAAGTTCCTCAAATACATGTAAATCAGAGGCAGGTTACTATTCCTGGGACTAAATATATCCTCTCCTAGCTGTGCCTCTGAGGCAGGGTCAAGCAAAGATGGTAGAGTAAGATATTCAGTTTCTTGACTCAGGGTCTTGACAAGAGTCCGGGCTAGGCCAAGCAGAGGTGGCTATATGTTAGAGTGAGATGTTCAGTTTTCTATGTCTTGACTCAGGGTCTTGACCATCCTCGAAATCCAGGGTATATATAATGACTCCTCGAAATCCAGGGTATAATGACTCCACCAATGTCCGTCGTATACCCTGGATATACTCCTATTCACCATAGTCGTACATGTATATGGAAAGTCCAAATCTGCTAAACATAGACAACTTTTGATAAATTTTAAACACATAACGTCTTTACTTTGCCGAGTGTTGGGAGAGACACGCCACATGATTGGACACAAGCATTTGCTATGGAAGCTTCGCTGATTGGTTTAAATGCCCGCCTCGAGGCGATTGTCGTGAATAGGAGTGATTCCAGGGTATATGATCGTTGTCAAAGTCATTATGCCAGGGATTTCGAGGATGGGTCTTGACAAACGTCTAAAGAAAAAACAAAGAGTGTTTGTTACCTTGGGTCTTCAAACAAATCTACTCCCAGGAGTGATGTGTCGCTACTAAGAAAGAATCAAGTCCCAGTTGCCCAATGCTTCTCATGTAGGGCAACTAGTATCTGAATTTGTTGTGCCAAATCAGTATATCCGGAGTGTGCATGTCAAACATTAACCTCTCTTTCTCTGTATTTGCTGCTGTTACATTTCTTTCTGTTGATCAACTCCATGAAGCTTCCGGGGAATGACATGATGTCACTTAGAAAGAGAATGAGCACCAATGATTCACCAATTTAAATCAACTGAAATGGGGATCTTTTGTTTTTCTGTCTGTTGAGCTGTCTTGTGAATTATCTTTTCTCTCGGTGTGTACCTTGCACATTATGTTGCATTATGGCTGAATTATTGACCTTGGAACATAAAACATCATCTCAACTCAACTTTCTGTTAACTGCTTTTTGAGCTTTCTTGTCCTTAATATGGATGTTTCACATCAGGCCCCGATTTCTCGAAGCGAAATTAAGTTTTTACTCAAATTTCAAACTGAGTTTGAGATTTTAATTCAACATTGTTTCTGAAAACAAACTCAGTCAAAACTCGGCCGTCTGTGATTTCTGTACGCCATATTGTTGGAATAGGTTCAGACTTAGGTTACCTCCTGAACAGACTCAAACTTATGTGATTTTTTTGCTCAGTTTGAGTTGAGAAATGAACTGAGTTTGTTTAGAGAAATCCATTTTTGGAAATATTAAGTGAAAACTCAAACTTAAGTCTCACTTAAGTTCGTTTCAAGAAATCGGGGCCAGATGTTCAGACTGAAAGTTTGTCTGTGCAGTGTAAAACAAACTGTGCGACGCGAGCCGGGACACCAATCCAGCTACTGCCAGGGCTCGACGTTGCATAACTTCTCAAGCGAGTGGCCAACGTGCGGCGCATGAGACCAACTCACCTCACGTTCCAGTTGATAAAGCAACTTCAAGCTGTATCACATGTCTTAACGTCACCCTAAGATTGTTTTGAGAAATAAGGACTGTCTTTTCTATGTTGATTTTTAATTTAATAGAGTAGCTGAAATTATTACCTGTGCAACAGAGGCTATATGAGCTTGTTGGTTAAAGTTGGATACATGCTCCCAAATGCTGAAATAGGTCTGGTGCTATCTGTGCGAAATAATTAACATAAACTGTAAATCATACATTGTAAAAGTGTATGCCTAATTAAATAACACTGTATTCCCTTAGTCCCAGGAGATGCAAATGCATATATTTTCAACGTTCAACCCAGCCTCATTCCAAACCTTTCTCTGAGAGTTTACCGAAGAATGTTGTGTCGATTTTCAAATGCTTTCCTGATATGAGTCAAATAGATTTATTTGCAAGTGTAAGGTTTACAAATATTTTCACGATTCAGTTAAAAAATTCAGAATGCATTGTTTTTTCTAATTTCTGGCATGGTGGTCACAAAATAGATAAGGTCATTCACAAGGCTGTTAAACTGACAAACGTGCTATATCTTTTGTGCATTATTCCTGGTAAGTACATAATTTTATCTATATGTATCGTTCCAAAGGTTGTTTTCAAAAGAAAATATTACCACATAGCCAACTTTAAGCATTCAGTATCAGTACACATTGAAACTCTCTTCAGACATGTTTACGATGTATGATATGTATGGTTATATGGGATTAATGCTGAATTTAATGATTGCAGTTAAGTAAACTGTCAAGATGTATAAATATATTAAAAAACCTAACCAAATGTGGTGCCCTTACTTAGAATGCAGTGATCTAGGATAAGAATTGTCTGTCTGTGAGAGAACCGTCTTTCAAAACTGACTGATTAGATATCTGTGATTTGTTCTGATTGGTTGGTTTGGGATAAGTTAATTGAGGTTGCAGCTACATGTACAGAATGACATTATCATTTGTCAGTGTCTGAGGTAGAATGATCTGTATTTAACTGATATAGACGGCTTATCCAGCAAGGATATTAGGCGGAAAATAACAGGTGCTTTCTTCACTTTCTTATTGGGCCCGGGTAGCTCAGTTGGTAGAGCGTCTACCTCACAACCGCAAGGTCGGGGGTTCGAATCCTGGCTGGGTCACTTTTGTTCGACTCAACCATTTGGTGCCCTTTGTACCAACTGTAGCGTTATGGTTGAAATATTACCCACTGCTACGTTGAATCACATTCACTCACTCACTCACTCATTGTAAGTTAAATTTTAGAATGTAATTTGTTTTACATAGTAGCATCACTCTGGTTGGTGTCATCCAGCGTCGGGGTAATTAAAATTAACTCATGGTGTCATTATTAGATGTCACATTATGTGTCTTTTTAAAAAAAAATAATCACTGCACCCATTTGTTATTCCTCAAGACAATTGATTATGGGTGAACCTGATAGAATACACACCACTATCCAGTTGAGTGTTATGATTTCGTTTTCTCTGATATTGACGGATTTCAGCCATTTGGTAATTAAACATCGTTGTGTTTACATGTTCTTTGTGAAAATCCAATATAAAGTAATTCAGTTTGATGATTTAATGTCCTTTCTTGTTGTAAACACTTTGTGGGAATGTATTTAATCTAAAAGGTGAGCTTGAGTTGTATAAAGGTTATTTCACCTTGAACATGTCAATATCATTGGTATTGTCCACTTTGAACAGCACCAGCAGGTGTTGAAAGCATGTGAAAGTGTTTTCTGTTTGCATGGCCATCTCCAAAATAGATGTTTGAAGTAATCGTTGTGAACATTTCCGAGAAGGAGAAAAAATGGACAGATACAATTTCACAGAGACTGGCACTAATTTTGTCAGTTAGAAACCATTTTTTGCAGGATCCTCTAAATGTGGCTTGTGTTAAGCTGCCTCTCTGGTTTCGATTCAAGTTTTTCATTCCATGAAATCATTCCCCATGTTGATGTAAGTTGTCACATTGTTTATCCCAGTAGACATGTATGATTAATTCAATTTGTGAATTGAATAGCCCTGTTGATTACCAAGTGGGCAGGAAGTTGCTTGGAGTGTTTTGTATGTGTTACACTATACCATGTCTGAAATACTGCTCACTGTCACTGTGCTTTCGTCGAGTGATGTGATGTCAGTTTGAAAGAATAGGGCCCTATTCAAAAATGCTTTCGACTATGAGGAATTTTTATCATCACACATTGCATGAAAGATTTTTTTTTGTTTTGCCAAAACCAGATATTACCTGAATTGCTAAATGATGCTCATAGATAAACTGGATTTGATAAGGAATGTGTTTTTCTCACTTTGCCTTGACTAGGAACATATGTCTATGGTTATGGTTACCCTGTTGCTGAGATAGGTTGCTGCAGTTTGTCCAGTAGGTGCAGTGTAGTATCCAGCGTAGTTGATTGTAGACACGATCCAAGGCCTACAGGATTATTTTAATATAAATATGACTGTTTTTAACTAGATATGTAAATTAACAAAGAGGGGTCCCACTGATAAGCTTATCCCTGTCACAGTAATCTAGACTGTAACTGTTTTCATGTAACATGCTGGATACTTGGCACATCTACTAAATTGCAAGGAGACTGAACTACAGTCTGGGACCGGAGACTTGGGTCCACTCCCAGTGATAAGATTGTCTCTTAGTAGTTCCACAGTACTCTAGACTGTATTTTCGTTATATGTAACATGCTGGATACTCAATACATCTACTACGGGGAAAGGAGCCTGAACTACAGTCTAGGATCGGAGACTGGGGTTGATTCAGTCCTGCATGTTGGACCCAAGGGAAAGAGTAGTTTCACTGATAAGGAAAAGGGCCCAGTAGCCCAATGCTTTAAATACAGGATGATACAGGATCTTTTGCATTCTTTTTTTCTGTCAATCTCTTTTTTAACTTTTCTTATCCTTTAGTGTGCTCCATACTTGTCATGTGCAATGGCTGAAAGATTGCACGTGCAACATGAAAACAAAGGGTACAAAATGCTACAATATCGCCCACTGACTCTCTGAACTGATGAATTCCTTAAAGAACCAAACCAGAACCCTGGTGTTATCCTGATGTTGTTATGTTGTTATCCTGATGCTGTTATGATGCAACTTTACACTTATTGAGTTTGTTAAATCCACAACCCCTCACTTACTCACTCAAAGAAGATGGATGACATTTTCAGCAGTAAATTAAGGTCACACTTCAGAGGTTGATGAAACGGGTAGCTTAGTGGTTTGTATTGGCCCAATAGGTGGTGTGCCAGACTCAGCGGCTGTGGTCTCAAATCTCACCCTGGTAACTCTATTTCAGGCCTAAGATTGACTCCTGACACATGTGATATGTTTGAAAGATTGATAAAACCAGGTTAAAAATCCAAAATCACTTACTCACTTCACCCGTTAGACACTGATATCCTGTGATATGTCACAGGACATGACATTACATTTCTGATTGCAGTGAGATACAACCTTGTAGGCCAATGCTGGGGGAAATAGATAATCTTTTATTACAATAGATAAGAATTAAGATTAAACTAAGTCGTGTGAAACTTTTCCATTTAAAAATGTTTAATATATACAAGTCTTTGATCAAATTTAATGAAAATGATTCCAGATGTTATGCATGTAAGATGAAAGAACTGTAGACAGGTTTTAAATCTTAGTGATATATATATGTATAATGCCATTAAATATTGTTTGTGTTACTGGTAGTTTAAGATTCATGTGTTTTATGATACGAGGTTTTGCTGAATGATTTGCTAATGTTATCTAGAGCTGGTAGTTTTCCAGTAAATGGAGACTTATGAAAGGAACCTGTTCTCCATTTTCACTGTTTGATGGAAACTTCGCAGTGATGATATGCTCATCAACGTTGTTAACTCCACTGCATCATTTAATATCCTATGAAGCTGAACGATGTGTAAATATACCTGGTCGCAGCTTCAGCTGTCAGTCTTGTCTGAAGCACGGCTCATCAACGTTGTTAATTCTTCCTGGTTCACAACAGTAGTCTGCCAGCCTTGGCGGTTTTGGTTCGAATCCTCCCTAGTTACCTCTCTATCAGCCTGGAGATTAACCCCTGAACTGATGTCACCTTGGTGATATGGTTGAAAGATTACCAAAAACGACATTAAATCCAAAATAACTCATCCACTCTTGTAATTCTTGGCAGATTTTTATATGGTTGACACCAGATTAGGTGTCCCACAGTGTGATCTACACCCCATGCCCACATACCACCCATCCCCTGGACAAATTCCTCTGTGATGCCACTGATTCAACTTCTTCTCATCCTCAGTTTCATCCCAACTTTATTTGTTCAATGGCAGTGGGTAGCTCAGAGGTAAACATGTCTGCCGAGTGATCTACCAGACTTGACCGTTTTGGTTTCAAATCCCACCTCGGACAGAGATTACGCCCAAACACTAACTTGATGTTAGTGACACTGTGGCTGAATAATTGCTAAAAGCAATATTAAATCCAAAATTACTCACTGATTATTAATTCATTTCTGTGGGCGCGGGAGGGCGCAGTGGTTAGCACGTCAGCTCAGCAATCTGCCAGCCTTGGCGGTTATGGTTCGAGTCCTGCCCGCCACCTCTCTTTCAGGCTGGAGAGACAGGAGTCCTGACACCGACGATGGTGTTGGTGAGACCCTGGTGATGTGGCTGAAAGATTGCCGAAAACCATGTAAAACCCCAAATCACTCACCTATTCATTTCTTCCCATATTCTTCCTGTCTGCCTCATCCGCCTCTTTCCTCCCCCATGTGGTTATACTCGCAGCTATCATCAAGCTATGCTGATTCAATAACTGAGCCATACCCATTGCTAGCAGCTGATGCATCCCACGACCCTCCTAATCATTTACCATTCAACATCTTCCTATTCCAGCGACTTCAGAAATACAGATAGTACGTTATTATAGTCCTCTTTGTTTATCCTGGCACAGACTCGGAGAAGTTATGACAGATCGAGCTCATGAATAATGACGCCAGCATGCTTTGTAGTTATCTGTTGCCGACACCGAGTCACATATTGGAATCATTTTATCAGAAGTGTCTAATTATAAGCCCAAACTGTTATATACGGAAAGCAATACAACTTCAAAACTGCTGTAAGTTAAGAAATTGTTTGTGTTGTTTGAGATCGTGCTTGTTCAGTGGATATCCTGCCATATTAAATCCTAAACTTTGGATTTCATTTTGAGTCATGTGCACGAGGTTTATCTGGCGATAACTTTTGTGGTTCTGTTGAGCGAGAGATGTTTTCAAAAGTCAGTGTCACGTAGTGCATTCATCTCTGTGGTGGTACAACTCGAAGATAAGGTTCCCAAGAACCACATTCAACAAGCATGTTGCTAAGAACCACATTCATCTCTGTGGTGGTACAACTCGAAGATATGGTTCCCAAGAACCACATTCAACAAGTGTTGCTCACTCTACGGTGATACAGTTCTGAGATTGCCGAGAACCACGTCAAACAAGTGGTTTGATAAGAACCACATTCAACAAGTATATTGCTAAGAACCATGTTAAACAATTGTATTGTTGAGAACCATGTTAAACAAGTGTATTGTTAAGAACTACATTCAACAAGTGTATTGCTAAGAACCATGTTAAACAAGTGTATTGCTAAGAAACCATGTTAAACAAGTGTATTGTTGAAAACCGCATTCAACATGTGTATTGCTAAGAACCATGTTTAACAAGTGTATTGCTAAGAACCATGTTTAACAAGTGTATTGTTGAGAACCATGTTATACAAGTGCATTGTTGAGAACCATATTCAACAAACATATTGCCAAGAACCACGTCAAACAAGTATCAAACACTCTCTCTCTGTTTGTGGCAATTCATTCTCTCTCTTTCTTTCTTTCTTTCTTTCTTTCTCTCTGTTTCTTTCTCTTTTTCTCTTACTCTCAGTCTTCTTTTTCTCTCTTTCTTCTCTGGCAATATTACTCTAAGATTGCTAAGAACAACATCACTCTCTCTATTAAGACCGAGCTTTTCAACACTGAAGGTTTCAATCCATGTGGTCTGGAGTTTTCAATGTAATTCCTATCTGGTACTTTGGGATACTTTGGTGACAGTTTTCGATGGTGTCAGTTAAGCATCTAAATTGGAATTCTAGGTGTTCATTACTGAATCAATTAGAGCAATTCCTGCATCGATGTAGTTTCTCTGAACCGATGAACAGTTCAAGGTTTCTAGTTACACTTTACGGTCGATAGCTCCCAACTTGTCTGTTAATCCTTTAACGCCAGTTCTTGATTGGGCTAATAACATATGGTTCCTGAAACTTGTTTGCCTACTTGCGGCTTCTTGAGGGTTCACACTTTGAGCTTTGCATACAATTATATCTCTGAATTAATTAGCATGAAATGAAACGTCCGTGTTTCAAGAGCTGATATTAATTGTTTTGGATATATATGATAGTACAGCTGTTTACTGCGAAATTGGTATTCAGACAACCATGTTCAGTGTTGCTTCTAGAGTGCGGGCTCGCAGGATTCCCACAATTTTTGTCAACAGAACGCAAAACATATAATCAGTGCGCCCTTTGAGGTGCAAAATAAAAAAAGGATCCAATTTTAAATCTTACCAGCGCCACAACTTTACATATAACTCGTTAAACGAAGCTGAAAAGTATGAATTACGCCGGAAATTAGCGCATGGAAATACGCGTATTGGTGTTAGTGAGAGGAGTTTGTGCTGGAAGCAGGGAATGAGTGTATAAAGTAGGATGCATTTGATTGGTCAGTTGTCTTTTAAATAACCAATCACGAAATTTGTTGTATATCGTGTTTCTTTCCTAACGCTGGTGTGCAGGTTCAGTGGTTTTCTATTCTGGTTTGGTAGTTTTGACTTTTTGTTAGTTTTCTCCTATGGTATGCCATGAAAAAGACACTTTGGACTTTAGTTTTACTAAATTGAATGACAGTAAAACGACAGAGGATACTGACACTCGTAAGATAGCTATTGTTACGGAAGCGATCTGCTGTCGTCTGCGAGCTGTAGATCGTCAGATTCTTTGTCAGGTGAACCCCAGACGAAGGTTCAGAAAACGAGAAACTTTCAGGATGAATGGTTCCAAAATGGCCTTGGCTGGAAGAATGTGTCGGAAGTGGAATGAGATGCAAGTTACGCTGCAAACATGAGAAGAAAAATCCATTTACATCGGAAGATGGCTGTACAAATTATCAAACAAGCACATTTCTCTTGTTAGTATATTCAATGTTTTGTATAATTAGATAAACTGTTGTGTGTTTTTCATCAAAATAACAAGGGTCCCTTTCAAAAATGAATCTGTCCCTTATTTTCAAAGTCAGGGGGCCTTTTGTCCCCCAGTTTGAAAATCCTAGAAGCAACACTGATGGTGATTGTGGATTCATGGCATCTCCAAATTATCCTGATGTCTGAGTAGAGTCAATGGTTTATGTCTCGGTTGCAGCCTTATGCAACATGATAGTCAAGCCGCAGTAAGGGAGAGACAAAAAATAAGATAAACAAATTAATTCAAATAATGCGCATCTTACTGTATTCATGTTCAATGCCACTTCAACCTGATTTTCATTTATATCGATTGCCAGAATTAGCCATCTTTGTATCGCTTTTAGTTTGGTAAGGTCACACAGAAACTTGACGCGATGTCAATGCTCAATAAACCAAGTTACACTGAATTCGATGTGAATGGTAATAAAATGAGTGCCGCCTACATATCATTCATGTAATTATCCGGAAATTTGAGAACAGTCCAGTTGTGAAACAGTTAGCATGTCTGCAAGCCAAGAGTAGGCACACCCATGGATACATCTGATAATCACGCTGACACTGTTGAGGTGAAAATACCTTAATAATAGCGATATAGCTGATAAAACTCTTTCCTTAAATCTGGTAATTCCTCGCATACACCGGTTCATACTTAAAAGTTGGAAAGATGTAAGCTTTGCCTCTGGTGTAAATCAAATGTTAACTGGAGTGGTAAGAAATAAATCGGGCAAAACCTGGCGGCTGAAGTTTATCCTCAAGTGGGCGTCCAGTCTGCGGGAGAAGGCCTGTTGCATGGTCATTGAAGTCTGAGTGAGACAGATAATAGATAATGTTTAGACTCTTGTTGATGGCAGTGTTTCATTGATGGAAGCTGCTGATTGAAGTGCTGAGCAGTGAATTAAAGCACCGATACTGCCTTCTGGATGAAAAACTGCATCACCAACCTGTCTCTGAGGTACAGCAGAACTCAGTTCCTCTCTAACCTGTGGTGCTATGGCTGAATGGTTGCCGAAAACCATATAAATTCAAAAATTGCCCTGGGGCGTGGGATGGCGCAGTGGTTAGCGCGTTGGCCCAGGCATCTGCCAGTCTTGGCACTTGTCGTTTGAATCCCACCCGGGCACCTCTCTTTTAGCCCAGAGAGACAGCAGCCCCAACACAGACGTGGTGTTGGTGAAACTGTGGTGATATGGCTGAAAAATTGCTGAAAACCACGTAAAACTCCAAATCACTCACTCTCCCCAAAATTGCCCTGAATTTCTTTCAGTTTCTGGCTAGAAGAGTTCAAAAAGCTGTCATAGTGCAAACAAAACATCAGCAGACAAGTGATAAGGGTGTCAGTGATGATATTTATAATGAAAGATGAACTGGTCAGCTGAGCCTAGTAGTTTAACCCAAGATTATGCAATATCCCAGGCTGTACAGTTGGTTAAAAATAAACCCTTTTGATAATTTGGTATTTTCATTAGGACTAAAACATAACTATTTAATTTTTTATTTGTTGTACAATCCTTTGCCCAGTCTGGACTTTTACCTTGACTGATAGGGTATCAACAAAATTCAAGTCATGGAACAGAATTAATTTTTTAAGAGAACAGCTCTATAATTTGATTGAAACATAACTCCATGTTATGCTGCTGTGCGATGAAGTTTTGAAAAAATGTTGCAGTCATTTGATCCTAGTGTAGTCTGAATATGGTTTCTTAATATCAGAGTAGAAGTGGAGCGTGGGATGGTACAGTGGATAGTGCGCAAGCCTTGGCGGTTGTGGTTCGAGTCCCGCCCAGTGTAGTCTGAATATGGTTTCTTAATATCAGAGTAGAGTTGGAGCGTGAGATGGTGCAGTGGATAGTGCGCAAGCCTTGGCGGTTGTGGTTCGAGTCCTGCCTAGTGTAGTCTGAATATGGTTTCTTAATATCAGAGTAGAAGTGGAGCGTGGGATGGTACAGTGGATAGTGCGCAA
>JAUELE010148406.1:1768-14022 GCA_031471655.1 Diodora aspera
CCCTGTGATCCAGTAGCCACGTGGGCTGGAGTTTTGTAATTTTAGGTTTGGTTGTGTGAACCATGTGATCCAGTAGCCACGTGAGCTGGAGTGTCTTTGAATTTTGGGTTTGGTTGTGTGAACCATGTGATCCAGTAGCCACATGAGATGGAATTTTGTAATTTTGGGTTTGGTTGCGTGAGCCATGTGATCCAGTAGCCACGTGGGCTGGAGTTTTGTAATGTTGGGTTTGGTCGTGGGAGCCATGTGATCTAGTAGCAACGTGAGCTGGAGTTTTGTAATGTTGGGTTGGTTGTGTGAGCCATGTGATCCAGTAGCCACATGAGATGGAGTTTTGTAATTTTGGGTTTGGTTGTGTGAACCCTGTGATCCAGTAGCCACGTGGGCTGGAGTTTTGTAATGTTGGGTTGGTTGTGTGAGCCCTGTGATCCAGCAGCAACTTGGGCTGGAGCTTTGTAATTTTGGGTTTCGTTGTGTGAACCTTGTGATCTAGTAGCAACGTGAGCTGGAGTTTTGTAATGTTGGGTTTGGTTGTGTGAGCCCTGTGATCCAGTAGCAACTTGGGCTGGAGTTTTGTAATGTTGGGTTGGTTGTGTGAGCCCTGTGATCCAGTATCAACTTGGGCTGGAGTTTTGCAATGTTGGGTTGGTTGTGTGAGCCATGTGATCCAGTATCAACTTGGGCTGGAGTTTTGCAATGTTGGGTTGGTTGTGTGAGCCATGTGATCCAGTAGCCACATGAGATGGAGTTTTGTAATTTTAGGTTTGGTTGTGTGAACCATGTGATCCAGTAGCCACGTGGGCTGGAATTCTTTTATTTTTTTTTGGTTTGGTCGTGTGAACCATGTGATCCAGTAGCCACGTTGGCTGGTGTTTTGTAATGTTGGGTTTGGTTGTGTGAACCTTGTAATCCAGTCGCCACATGGGCTGGAGTGTTGTAATTTTAGGTTTGATTGTGTGAACCATGTGATCCAGTAGCCACATGGGCTGGAGTTTTGTAATGTTGGGTTGGTTGCTTGAGCCCTGTGATCCAGTAGCCACGTGGGCTGGAGTTTTGTAATTTTAGGTTTGGTTGTGTGAACCATGTGATCCAGTAGCAACGTGAGCTGGGGATTTGTAATGTTGGGTTTGGTCGTGTGAACCGTGTGATCCAGTAGCCACTTGGGCTGGAGTTTTGTAAGTTTGGGTTTGGTCCCGTGAACCTCGTTATCCAGTGGCCACGTGGGCTGGAGTTTTGTAATTTTGGATTTGGTCGTGTGAACCAGTCGCCATCGCGAATATAAGGGTGGCCCAATACACATCCGTGATGCAATAGCGATGCGCAATACACAGCCTTGATGCAATACCAATACACAATACACAGACGTGATACAATAACAATACACAGCCGTGATGCAATGCCCATACACACTACACAGCCGCGATGCAATACCAATACACACTAAACAACCGCTATACCATACCAATACGCAATACACATCCGTGATGCAATACCAATACACCATACACAGCCATGATGCAATACCAATACACAATGCACAGTCATGATGCAATACCAATACACACTACACAGCCGTGATGCAATACACATACACACTTACCAGCCGCGATGCAATACCAATACACACTAAAGAACCGCTATACAATACCAATACACAATACACCGCCGTGATGGAATACCAATACCCCATACACAGCCGTGATGCAATACCCTTACACAATGCACAGTCATGATGCAATACCAATACACACTACACAGCCGTGATGCAATACCAACGCATAATACACATTGATCAACATCAAATAAACTGAAACTAATTAAGGGGACTTGTGTGTACATGTGGCATACCGAACTGGTTGCCACAAGTTAAATTACGTCGTACAATTCGTGCTATAATGTTAATCCTTTGTGAAATATGTTCACGTTTGGTATTCGTATTAATAATAACTATTTTCCTCTTTGACCGTTGTTTTGAGGAAGAACACTGTAGTCAAAGTTTACTGAATTTACATCCACTATCCTCTGTATACAGCGCACACACAATAGACATACATTTTGTAAATATATGTACTACAGATACATGTAGGACCTACAAGTTAATTTATTTACTTGTGAATTATTGTCTACAATAACATCGATATCAAATGGTCGCTGTTTTCTGCTCTCTATGACAATTTGTGACGACTCTTTTGAAGTGGCGGCCAATTCGGTGTGGCAACAAGTTTGGTCTAATCCGTGTACATGTACCAGTTGAGTTTAGTTTCTCGTGAAAACTCTAGTAACTGTTATGTGCTTGTTTTCTCTTGAACACTATCTACACATGTGTTGTTAATATAATTACAGCTGCATCACTTGGGTGATAACAGTATCTTGTTGGATGTCATCGTCAAAAATGGCGTAAGTAAATACTGTTGTACACAGAAAGTTATTGACAGCCTTTTTAGTCCGGACACAAATTACCACACTTTTCCTATTACTTTAGTAAGATGAGAATAAATGAAGTGCTTTATGTTACTTAAAACTTAAAGTTGGATATATAGCTCCGTGCCAAAAAAATTGGACACTTTTAAAATTATAAAAATCCATCGTGATATGGCCGTTTCCGTACTCCTGCGTAAATCTCTTTGTTAATGCAAGGTATACAGGTCAATCTTTGTAACCTCCCTTGTTGATGGCTTGGTCACGTGACATACAACAGGACAACGCCCGCATCCATACGTCTGTGCAGACCTGCCAATGGCTTTTTGATCACGACGTTCAGCTGAAGGCTTTTCCGGCCGCTTCTCCAGACCTTACCCCATTGATGATGAAAGACAAAGTTGAGAAGTTAGAACCCAAAGACCTTGCTGAGTGGAAAATATGTTCCAGAACGTGAAATAGGTCACGTGTTATATGTGTGGAATAAATAACATTAACTGCAAATTGTATGTTGTAAAAACGTGTGCATCATTCAATAATACTGTATTCCCTTTGCAGTTAGATTTATTTTGCACTTTAAAATAACCAAACTCATTCTGAATCTTTCTTTGGAGGTTGTCCGAAGAGTGTTGCATCTATTTCCAAATGCTTTCTGATTATGAGCCGAGTGCAATATTTTCAAGATTCAGTCAGAAAGTTTGGAATGCATTCATTTAGCTGTATAAAACAAAGGTGGTGCACAGAGGATATCGGAATATTTCATGAGATGAAAAAGTGACAAACGAGTTGCATGTTGAGTGCATCAATCGTGATATGTTCCGATATTATCGTATATTTATCGTTCCCAATGTTGGTTTTTGAAAAGGAAACATTGAATTGGAATGCATGTCCAACTTTATTGAGGCAAAGAAAGAACATCTTGTTGGTTTTCATGCATATTGTTTTCCTATTTTGAAGACCAACATTCCGAGTGCAGCCGCTGAGGAGATCAGTGTTGAAATTGCGAAGCTGCTCGTGTCAAACGGGTGTGACCTCAGCGTGGTTGACACAGACAATCTAACTGCAACTTGCCGGGCTATGCTGAAGGTGAGTTTTGGTACTGTCAGCTTCAATTGTAACCTTTTCAAAGTGGGTGTGGTGCCAGGTGGCCCCTTAGCCCGCTCTCACCCCCCCCCCTCCCCCCCACACACACACACAAATTAGAGAAGAGTGTAGCAATTTGTTCATTTTCAATTCCCCAATAAGGAATCTTAACCCCCACCCCCCGGTTCTGAATCACCGCCTTCTCAAAGAGAGGTGTATGACTGACTGTGGATTACAGACGATGAAGTTCAGCATGCTTGGTAATGAGTTAATTATTAATTATTCAGCCATTATGCACCTGAGGAGATGAGGGAAACATGACTGTGGTCTACGGACGATGAAGTTGAGCACGCATTGTAATAAGTTTAGCTAGAATTCAGTCATTATGACCCAGTGGAGGTGAGAGAAACATTACTGTGGATTACAGACGATAAATTTCAGCATGGATGTTATGAGTTTAGCATGAATTCATCTGTTATGTCCCAGTGGGGGTGAGAGAAACATGCTGTGAATTACAGACGATGAAGTTCAGCATGCATGTTAATGAGTTTAGCATGAATTATGATCCAGTGGGAGTGAGAGAAACATGACTGACTGTCGGTTTCTGATGCTGGAGTTCATCTTCCGTGAACCGGATAGATCAGGGACTAGCCTTTTAGGAGTTAATATGATGTGAACCTTGAGCTTAAGATGGCTAAGCCTTATATTGTGTGGAAGTCTTGCAATGTTATTCCAATGTACTTTTATGTGATTCTCAACCTTTACTACCCTGTGGGGCTTCCGGGGAGTGACGTAGTGTCACTGAGATAGAATAGGACCTCAGTAACCCAATGCTTGTCATACAAGGCGACTAAAATAGGGTTCTTTTTCTTTGACTTTTCTTTCTATCGATTCCTCTTATGAACTGTCTTTCTCTGAGTGTCCACCTTGCACATCATGTTACGTTATAGCTGAAATATTGCCCTTGCAATGTAAAACATCAGCTTAACTCCCTCGGTGAGCACCTTGTACATCATGTTAAGTTATAGCTGAAATATTGCCCTTGCAATGTAAAACATCAGCTTAACTCTACTCAACTCAAACGTTTCTTCAGGGCAACCTCAAGCTGACTAAATACCTCGTTGATGTTGGATGTCCGGTGATTGCCGATCAAGACAAGGAGGGTGACACAATTCTTCACTGTATGTGTGATTATGTGTGCACAGCTACAGACATGGTGACCATGTTCAAGTATGTGGTCAAAATGGTAAGCGTCAATGTCATGACAGAATCCATAATAATAATAATAATAATAATAATAATGATGCTGTTTATGTCATCAGTTTTATGAAACCGTCCAGCATATTGTGAGCGGGTGTCCTGCTTTGGCACAAACCTCTCATTTAAAGAGGCATGATGCGTCTCTGCCATGCTTGTGGCTTTAGTTCCGAGATCAAACACTAGTATGACGCTGAGCAGGTGCAGCCTGTCTTGGAAAATGAATCTTTCTAGATTGTTTGCAATAAGCCTTTCTACAGCTTGCGGACACTTTAGTTCGACACACCTGATGTTCCTCGCTCTGATAAATGTAATCATTTTGTTTATGTGAATGAGTTGTCTGTCCCTGTTGACAGTAATGCTGGAAAGTAAATGGAGGAAACGTTTTCCAAAGTATGCTGACCACACTTTTGAAATCTCACGCCTGTATCCTCAATACACAGTTGTTCTACATGAATATCAGAAATTTCAGTGGTTGTCATCATTGTGCAACACCAATACTCATTTTCAGCTGGGCGGACTGGGACAAGTGCAGTAAAGTACCTTGTTTGCACGAGATAGTGGTTATCATCACTGTGCAACTCCAATTACCACCATTAACCATTTTCAGCTGGGGGGACTGGGACAAGTGGAGTAAAGTACCGTGTTTGCATGAGATTGTGGTTGTTTCATCAAACATGTTTCGTCAGAATCCCTGATCAGGCATTTGAAACATTTGTAAAGGTCACTTTGAATATGAAAACATTAAATTTTTATTTAAGTGGATTGTCAATGAGTACGGTAAAACTTCTAAAATTTTGATTGGGAAACAAATAATTACTTTTTCATGTGAAAAGTGCCACCAAAACGTAAGTGAAAAATCCAAAACTGCTGAAGGTAACGATCAACATTTTTGAAATTTGTAGAGGTAAAATAAATTGATTATCTTGGCAGATATGGTACCTTTGAAATTTTAAAAGTTCGAAAGTTTTGAAGTTTTACTGTACTCTGGTTTAAGTGACATCTGCTGTGATGAGCAATACAGGGCCTTTTATGAGACTTTTTTT
Source organism: Diodora aspera (assembly GCA_031471655.1). Classification (NCBI taxonomy): domain Eukaryota; kingdom Metazoa; phylum Mollusca; class Gastropoda; order Lepetellida; family Fissurellidae; genus Diodora; species Diodora aspera. The sequence goes on from JAUELE010148406.1 coordinate 7,573, forward strand.
TATGAGTTTTGACCATACATGCTTAAGGTCAGGTCACCATCGCCATTTTGAACTTTTCGACTTACTTTTAGTTGTTAAAAATCACCACTTTGGGGGAAGCTCAAGGAACATGGTGACCAATTACAGCTAACCTGACGTCACTGGTGACACTCTCCTTAGTGTAGCAACATAGCACAATACCTGTCTACATCAGCAGACAAGTCATTTCGTTTCTAGTTACACATTGTAACTGTAAAAAATGTCCATACCATAGAAGGGGTGCTAAATGGCACAGCTGTTAGCATGTTGGTCCCATAATCTGCCAGCCTTGGCAGTTGTAGGTTCGAATCCTGTTAGGGTACCTCTCTTTCAGCCCACAGATTGACCCGTGACACCAACGTGACGTGGCGTACATGGCACTGTGGTGATATGGCTGAAAGCTTGCCCAAACACATGTAAACTCTAAAACCACACTCATACCATAGTATAAGCATACAGATCAACATTTTCATCAGATTCCATGCCTGTGTTTTAACATCAGATAGCATTGTTTCCATGCCTGTGTTTTAACATGTGCTCATTTCATTGAGATTGCTGCAAAATGATATCGGATTTTCAATAATGCTCTCATTTTATTTTTGAAGACTGGAAAGTCAGGAACACCCAACTTGAGGAAACTGTTCTGCGAGATGGTACATGTGTACAATTATAATGGAGTGACACCTTTGCTCATGGCTTGCTTGGCTTACCAGAAATGTCGGGTAAGGAGTAGCTATATTTTAAAGTTCAGGCCAGTATAAAACCTGGTCTAGATATCCTATAAAGCTGGTCTAGATATCCTATGAATCTGGTCTAGATATCCTATAAACCTGGTCTACATATCCAATAAGTCAGGCCTAGATATCCAATGAATCTGATCTAGATATCCTATTAACCTGTCTAGATATCCTATAAACATGGTTTAGATATCCTATAAATTTGATTTAGATATCCTATAAGTCTGGCCTAGATATCAAATGAATCTGATCTGGATATCCTATAACCTGGTCTAGATATCCTATAAACCTGGTCTAGATATCCTATAAACCTGGTCTAGATATCAAATAAGTCTGGCCTAGATATCCAATGAATCTGATCTAGATATCCAATAAACCTGGTATAGATATCCTATAAACCTGGTCTAAATATCTTTCTTTGTTTTTAGAGGTATGAAATGACAGTGGGAGAAAAGGAAGTCACTGAGAAATGGTGGCGAGATGGTCGTGAACTCATTAGAATGCTGATCGAAGAGTTTGGTTCTGATGTCAATGAGACTGCCAGGGAGAAAACCTACGATGATGGCGTGACGAAACCTGAAAAGGAACAAGACCGATACAAGTTTGGCTTTCGTAAGTAACTCAGTTATCAATGGTTTTAGTTTTGGTTTCTGAACCTGTGTGTGAGGTGCGGGATGGTGCAGTGCTTAGCCCGTCGGCTCAGCAATCTTCAGCCTTGGCGGTTGCAGTTCGAGTCCCATCCGGGCACCTCTCTTTCAGCCCAGAGATAGGACCCCGACACCAACGTGATGTTGGTGAGACCGTGGTGATGTGACTGAAAGATTGCAGATAACTACGTAAAACCCCAAATCACTCACTCCAAGGCATAACCTGGTGACAAAACCTTGTCCAAACATTGTACAAATTCTTTGATTCACAGGCAAAGCAAGAGCAATTGACATTTTGGCTGAAGTGGATAGCAACGAGTGTCCAGAGCCCGAAGAGTCAGAGTTACCTGCCCTTGAGATGCTCATGAAGTACAAGCCAAAGGTCGACCTTCGAGGGCTTGATGGTCACACGATCCTTACCCGGTGTCTGGACAACAAGAGAAACATTCCTGCACAGCTTCTGGTAAGTCTAACAAACAAGCTGAATACATCCAGGATTTAAAGTTTGCTCTCTACCCCTTAGTGTCATCCAATATTGCCTTCGGGAAGTGATAGGTTAACCACTTAGTAACGGGAAGTATTTTTTAACAAAATGCCAAATGACGGGATAGCATGTGGAAAGATTCCCTCTTTCTAAATATGTCTGCTAAAAAAAATTTCAAACTCTGTCAAAAATAAAGTGCCTGGGGCGAAAAAACGAAAAAACCCGAAAACGCCCGCAATATGACAAGTCTCGGGTCGCTTCACAGTTTTGCGATATTAGAAGTCTGTGCGCGAAGTCGGAAACCTGCAATATTGCGGGCGTTTGAAGACAACTTTATAACTTCACAAAATGTTTTAACAAATTTATATTTATATTTTCTCCTAGTTTACATATTTACTGTTTGGGTAGGGATGCTAACTAACAATTATCAACTAAAACTACTTGTTTCCGAACAGGAATACATACATGACTTAAAATATTGCGGGACATACAAAATTGCGGGTCCTGGCTTTTACTGATATTTCACCCTTATTTGGCTCTCAAAAACTAAGTTACACATAAAAATTGAAATATTTGCTTGGTGCTAAAATGATTTATTTCAATAAACTAAAAAAATGTTTGTAATTTTTCGGACACGCAATATTGCCGGTTCCATCCTGCTGACGTTTTGAGGCAAATAGCGTTCCGTAAAATTGCGGGTCCTGACGTTTGGCCCAATTTTTTTTCCCCGTAATATTGCAGGTCCCGTCACTGATTGGTTAAATGTATTTGACTCCCATCTAACAATCATAACGACAATATAGTACTTCCTTTATGATTATGACAATATATTTCTTCCTTTATGATTATGACAATATGTTTATTCCTTTATCGGAATCCTAACTTGGTAAATTGCACTATGGCTGAAATATTGCCCCTTGCAATGTAAAAATCCATTTCACTTACTCACTCCTAACTTGGTAAGAATTTATGTGGGTCCAGGAGTCCCAAGGTGAGAAATATGGGTCCCAGTTTCAGAGATCAACATGTTTAACATGGTAGTTGCTATTTATAGATTTGGAAATGTCAACATGTCATTACAATAACAGGGTTGTAGATAAATACATTTTTCTAATTACTGAATAAACAATTAAGAGATTTGACAAAATACAGATGTCAAATTTTTCTGTCCCAGGGGACGCAGGGGTTGAATTTTTAGGGGGGAGATGGGGTTCGTGTCCCCAGCAGAAAACAGGGATACTGGACGCGAAATCCTGCATCCCATAAAAGCCTGCTTTATGATTATATCGAGATATTTATTCCGTGATGATGTTGATGTATTCATCAAGAGTACCATTCTGTGTTATTTTGATTCTTTTCCCGTCAACTAGTCTGTCTCACAGACGCTGAATAACTACTTTTCTCCAATGCCAGCCCACATCCTTCAGTTTAGCAAGTCTAGATAAAACCAAATCAGCTTGTCTCTGGGCTGCTTTAGAATTAAAAAAAAAATATTACAGTTTTCAATGATAATATTTGAGAGACTAATAATTAGCCTACCCGTCAATCGGCTTGTCTCAGCTGTTCTCCCATTGAAACAGATCCATTTTATTGTTGGTATAATGTATAATGTGTGTGGCGTCTTGTATAGTGCTAAATCCATGCTTGTAAAGCTTGCTCACAGCGCTTCACATTATTACCCTGGTGTAACTCAAGCAGCCTTTTTGGGCACTTGGAGTTCACAACAGTCCTGATGGAGAACCAGGTACCCAGTTTCAGCTGGGTCAACTGAGGCAGTTACGAGCAAAGTCACTTGCCCAAGGTCATTATGGTGTTTAAAAGACCGTCAGCGTCTCAGTGCGAGGCAGGGAGTTGGAACCCTTGAAGGCCTGAGAGCTTTTGTGATGCCAGCCGATCACCCATCCAACTACTGCCAGGGCTCGACACTGCTTAACTTCTCAAGTGAGTGACTAACGTGCGGCGCATGAGACCAACTCACTCTCTAGACCTATACTCTCCTCACCTGATTAACGTTTAAGAAATGAATTTAAAGTATAAGAATGTTTTAAAAAAACAATGGTTTCTGTGAAGTAATGGCTTCCACAAATTTCTTGACCAGATCGAGAAGGCCGGTGTTGATGTCAATGACTTTGCTCTGCTGGGGGAGAAGACTGAGAAGTACAAAGTCAGTGCGCTAACTCTTGCAGTTTCGTGAGTACTTCTAGTTTATATACACTATACCATACTAATTCTATTCTAAGTCTTGTATAGTGCTAAATCCAGGCTTACATAGCTTGCTCAAAGCGCTTGGTTCCCTGGTGCTAGAAGGTCAACAACACTCCTGATGGAGGACCAGTACCCAGTTCATCTAATGAGTATCCTTCAACTTTTGGTTGGAAAATTCACATGAATGGATTGGATTTCATTCACGAGTCTTTTTGGCATTACCCATGGGCTGGAGGAACAGAAGCCGTGAGCAACAGGCGTCAGACTCGTGATCCGACGATGGTTAGGTTGCAGGTTCGATCCTAGCTAACGGCGCGCCGTGTTGTACCCTTGGCAAAGGTACTGAACTCCACTCGTCTCAGTCGGCCCAGCTGAAAATGGGTATTGGCACTGCTCAGGGGTGACAACCACCCAAAAGGGTACTTCTGTTATTCTTATTAGTACTATTCTCATGACGTATCCTGTCGGTCCCTTAATTAGCCTTGTTTTCTGTGCCTTATAGTCTTGCCGTATGGTTCCCCAGCCGTGATGTTTTTGAATATGAAATCTGATATGAATCATGTGTTACCAGAATTGGAAAACACACCTTGCTGTTCAAAAGGCAAAGTCCATCAGAGTTTATGAGCATTTGTGTACAGGGTTGTAAGTTCTGTGATGTTAACACATAATTGTGATAATAACAGCAGTAGTCTATCTATATACTGCCAAAGACATGAGCAGTGCCAGCTCATAGGTCGTTTCATTACGTACCCAGGTTTTATAGCGCCACAAAGTCCTGGTGGAGAACTCAAGTTTAAAGTTGGATACATTCTCGAACACGATTTAGGCCTGGTTTTATCGTGTGAAATAAGAAACATTTTATCGTGTGAAATAAGAAACATGAACTGTAAATTATACATTGTAAAAGTGTGTGCCCAATTAAATAGCGACATATTACCTTTGTTCTGGCAGACGCAAATGGATTTATTTTCTAGTTTCAAATAACCAGCCGCATTCAGAACCTTTCTCTGAGAGTTTTCCAAAGAATATTCCGTTAATTTTTCGAATGCTTTCCTAACATGAGCCGAATACATTTATTTACAAATTAAATGGTTCTGAAGGTTTACAAATATTTTCAAGATTCTGCCGGAAAGTTCAAAAGGCTTTTTTATTTAGTTTGTCGCCCGGGGGTCCTAAACAAATAAGAATATTCAAGAGGCTGTAAAATCAGCAAATATGCTAAATCTTCTGTGCATTAGTCGTGATATGAACACAATTCTATTTATCATACAATGTGATGGTTTCTCCACAGGATAAAGCCTACAGATATTTTTCGATATCTGTCGGGGCAAGTATGGGAAGTTGAAAATATGGGTTTCTTGATGAAAATAAGAATGACATTGTATGATAAAGAAGTTATTACCCGAGTGTGTTTACATATATATCTTCCATATCCTGCTTTAGGAACAAACACTGTGTATTACAATGTTTATTCCTAATGCAGGATATGGACGATATGTTAACACATTTGGGTAATAACCTCTATGTATATTTTTCATTCCAATGGTTGTTTTTTGAAAATAAAACATTGAGCTTGACCATGTATCCAACTTTTACAATCACAAAGCGCACCTGGATACTTGTCCCACTTACCCTATCTGCATGTGTTCTGGAGGATACCACTTGCATGAAGTGGATCCACTGACGTGTATGTCTGTGTGAAGCAGGTTGAGGACTTGATGATCGAGCTGCGTGTGTGCACCTTGGGTGATCACTCATTCTTGAAAGTCTAATTCTTACAGACCTCCATCCTGGAAATCCAGGGCATAATGACTCCGCCAACGTCCATCATATACCCTGGATGTACTCCTATTCACCATGGTTGTTTTATGTGAAGCACCCCATAATTGGACGCACGCTTTTTGCTATCGAAGCTTCACTGATTTGTCAAAACGCCCGCCTCGGGACGATCATGATGAATAGGAGTGATTCCAGGGTATATAATGGAGGTTGGCGGAGTCATTATGCCCTGGATTTCGAGGATGACACACCTCATACTTAATGTGGTATTTTACGAATCTGTATACTTCCAGAAACAAGTGCTACAAGTCGATTGAGCTGTTGCTGGAGCGTGGAGCTGACCCCAACGTGCAGAATGAGCGGAATGGCCGAACCCCAATTAATTCTGCCATTGTTGTACATGGAACAGGTGAAATTGATGGTAAGTCTTTGTCTTTGATCATAATTATTATTTGTGGTACTGGGGCTAATAGGAGTACTCAAACTGAGTCTAGGCTAAAGGGAGAGAGTACTCACAGGGGAGATAACTCTAACAAGGGGAGATAACTCCAACAATAAACTGAGGGATATGACATATAGT